>JAJTUO010000127.1:0-77140 GCA_021399455.1 Flagelloscypha sp. PMI_526
GTCTTCCTCGTATCATCACCACAAACTCCTCCCTGAAATTCATTCTCGTTGAAAACACTTTCACCAAACTTCCCAACTGATAAACTACCTGCCATCTTTCAAACCCACACACCTCGCTCTCCGTAATATCTACTACACCAAAATGGACAAATTATACTCGTGGTTAATAGGGCCCTTCTTCAACACCTTTACACATTTGTTCATTCATGGCGCATACGGTCCAGATGATGGTAAAGGCGGAGATCGAGCTTCCACCGTAGAGAGGTTTGCGACGCCTATTGTGAAGGCACTCCAACCACAGGTGCAAATATGTATTTTGCATACCCATCCTGTGCATACCTTGACCATTGAGTCAAACCCACTGCGCCTTTTTACGGGACAAGTGGACCAGAGGTTGATGTTTTCGTCTTTCAGTCGGTGGACAATAAGTGGGGGAGACAACTGGACTCGGTTTATTATTGAGGTTGTTGGAGGAAAGGATGGCTTGAATATCGCCGCGTTTGACGGAGTGAAGGGAACTATTTGGGGTCAAGCAGAGATTTTACAGCGAGAGCGACGCGCATGGCTGAACTGTCATTCTAGTCGGGCTCCTATAAACACATCGGTTGCTAGTACACCAGTTTAGTATTTAAGTAACTTCGGGTAGCTGTATTATTATTATTATTCGATCATTGGGTCATGGTAGTCTGGATTCAGAATTCGTGATCAATCGGCCACTTCCAGCAGAGGGCACATCTTCCTTCCTCCCATCATGTGCTTTCTTTCTCCTTCCCCCCCCCACCCTTTCTCAGAGTCCTGCATTTCACGTCTTTTATACCATGGACATCTCCCTCACAAAGGTCTCCGAGCGTGAGGGACGATGCTTTTTTGGGGACCGAAATGAACGCACCGCTGACATAACTACCATGACGCCCACGGACGACAAGGATATTCCGAACGATGTGGAAATTCACCAAACTTCTGGTTCCTGCTGACTCAATCCCCGAGCTAAAAGACTAGCTACCGTTTACTGTGACGAAGTAGACATGCCCCAGGCGCCAAAAGATAGTAGAGAAAGATTACAACGAGATTCACGCACCGACTCCGCTTACTTACCTCTTGCCACAACAACATCTTTTATACGCTCAGCACTAAATTCTGTACTTACAGCAACCACATCAAAAGAATTGTCAGCCTGACAAATATCCCGAGGTTGCACGGTCTTTCCTCAAGGCCTCACCATCAGTACTTGGTTGGAGCATAGAATACCCATATAAGCTTTACCATCCGATGCTCATTCTTCCAGTTCTTGTCGTAATATTATGGCACCCGTCAAGAACGGTCGACTACTATTTAAATCCCCTCACTCACGTTTTATACCAGTTCCGGGGGAAACAGCTGTCTACGACGAAACTGAGATTCTCGATCTTGAAACCGTTCCTCTCAATGGCGGCTACCTTGTTAAAACCTTATATGTATCTGTTGATACATATTTGCAAAGATTCTTCGTGAGTCTTCTTGCTTCCCGGTTGTTTATGGTCATTTCTGATACAGCCTTTAGAAAACATATTTCAAAGCAGGTGAAATGTGCGATTTTGGAATACTGTATTTCTTGATGGGCCCATTTAACATCGTGTAGTATCAAGAATTTTGGAATCGCCCGAGTTCTTCGTTCTGAATATCCCGGTGTCCAAGCCGGTGACCACGTATACGGTCGACCAATTGGTAAGCCCAAAAGCCAGTATATTTTTGGACGGTTTTGAAGCTGCAGCTTTTTTCTAGAGTTTGCGGAGTACAGCATTTTGAATGAGCTGGATACTGGTGATCCTTGGACTTCGTTGCAACTAATTAAAAATCCTCACAAACTCTCCTTATCCACCTTTGTTGGCCATGCTGGGATGGTCGGTACGTTGACCACATCCAAATTCTTTCAAGGTTACCAAATCATTGTGGTTAGGAAAAACAGCGTACAATGGATGGAGAGAATATGTTCATGCAAAGAAGGTATTGTGGTCTATTTCGATGCATCTTCAGCATATACAGACATCTTAGCCATCTTAGGGGGAGACGATATTCATCAGCACTGGCGCTGGACCAATTGGCTCGTATGGCCTCTTTTATCTCCTTGCTACATTCTTCTGAAAAACCATAGCCTAGTGATCCAATTTGCTAAAGCGGAAGGCCTCAAGGTCATTGCCTCTGCTGGCTCGGATGACAAGGTCCAGTTTATGAAAGATTGTGGAGCAGACATAGCTTTCAATTACAAGACAGCCAGTACCCATGAGGTGTTGTCCAGAGAAGGGCCACTCAATATTTACTGGGATCATGGTTCTTTTTTTTCTTCTCTTGCGTGTTTGGACTTTAATGACCTGCTTATCAGTCGGTGGCGAGACATTGGATGCAGCTCTTGATCACGCAGCACCTTTTGCCCGTTTTATTGTCAGTTGTTTTCTTTTTTCTTTGACATACCTTAATGAAAGTCTCTCTAGCAATGTGGTTACATATCTGATCAACCAGTCCACGTAAGTAAACTATTATTTTTATTACCATTCGCCAGACAGGTGGACTAAAGGATGAGGCCACCAGAACCTACCCAATATTATCGGCAAAACTATATCTTTGCATGGCTTCACGGTCCTTGCATTTCAAAAGAAATACGACGAAGACTTTTACAAGGAGATTCCAGAAAGTCTAGCTAATGGGAAACTTAAATACCAAGAGGAGATCACGGAAGGCATAGAGAATATGATCGAAGTTTTGGCTGGGTCTATGACTGGGAAAAATCGGTCGGTTCCCCTTTTCGCTTCTTTTCTCTACTCGCGTGTTAATTGGTTTCAGTGGGAAGCCTATTATTAAGGTTGCGAGGGATGAGTGATACCTAGAAACTTCTATTCGACGTCAATTGAAGTGCTGTCTTCCATTCAGCTCATGCCAACTATTCCCCCGGATCCGTCCCGCTGGCAGTTAAGTTATTGATGTAGATACGTCGAGCTACCATAATGTAAAGGGTGAGGTCATTATATGTATTTCAGGGAGCTCACGGCAAGAGATAGTCTCATTGTCCATATGGACCTAGACCAGGTTTCACCAATTCTCAGACTAATCAGTCTTTCAGTCCTGTTTCTCACTTTTCTCTTCTTTTTCATCGTCTCCTGTGCAACTTATCTCAAATTTGGGTTCAATGCAATAATATATTGTAGTAAGAAGGTTACATGTGGCCGACTTGACCTCGTCCTGGCCAAAATCGGCACATCTGCTCCTCAACTCCTCGAAAACTGTTTAGGTATTCTCAATTCCCCATCCAAAACTATAATTGTATCATATTGTTTGGTTCTGAGCCTAACGGGACAAACTTCAGGATATACGTGTATCCTGAAGCATCCTGGAATCAGGTCTGAATGTGGTAAGCGAGTGGGGGATCGACACATTCCTCCTTCAAATTGGCGGCATACCACTCAATTTCCTCGTTTATCCATGATATTAAAAAATGAATCAACAGGATAATTCATTTTAGAGCGATATCTTCGACGGGGGCTGGTGGAAGGGAATCGGGGTGCATAATGCCCACACCACCGATGCCAGGCTGCCCTTCGACATGACTAGTCGGACCGCGAGGTAAGCTGTTTGATGTGCATGTCGACGTCCGCTCGACCGTGGCGTGGAAAGGAAGGTTGGGTTGTGAGCTTGTGGGGTAAGCGGGTTCTGAATGCTGATCACTTCTCTCCTTTTCAACCCAGATTGTGGCAAGCACAACGCCGACGATTTGAAAGTATTGGCTAGTTTCAAAGATGGGTAGATATCCTAATGATAGATTAACGTGAGATCCTCCGACTCTTGAGATTTGAGAACCTACTGCCCGAAAATATGGATCCTTTAAAGCATATTATCACGGAGACAATGTTGAGAATGCATGGGAATACAAATGAGGAGAGTGCAAGGTAAAAGAGCTTTTGTAGTTGACTTGAAACTTTGCGTAAGCTCCCTGAAAACATTCTGTCAGTTCAAGCTGTATGAAACTGGGAAAAGAACAGCTGACCGGCTGTAGCAATGAAGTCACTTGAAGAGCCCTTTTTCATAACATCATGATGCAGCCGCATGAGGAACCATGTAGAGGTCCAACTGCGTGGACCATGAGACTTTAATGATCGGCAAAGATCATCAGGGGATAGAGAACTTACCAATTGTCAGCCAAACCTGCTAGCCACTCAATCTTGAAACATGGGGTTTCATACCAGACCTCTACAAATGCTTCCCAAACGGATGGATCACGGTCCAGTTGTTGCGAGTATCGAACCAGAAAGTAAACACTATTGAGGCATCGAAACACCTTCAATGCAACCACAGGAATGAAGATGAGAATTAAACGCCGTGATGGAGTCATGCTTCGTGGGTAAACCACATATAACCGGGCTGCAAGGATGCAATCAAGGTAGATGGGGAGAATCATGAAGGAGGCAAATGGAACTTTTTGAAGAACAGAGTTTGCGGGAGGTGTGGAACTGAGAATACAGTCCGCCTACCGGGAGGAGAAAAAGCCAGGTGAGCTGGGTCTCATCCTTTCAACGCAATTTGAAGAATAGACTTACCATCCGGTCAACTTGAACAAAACCTACGACTATGCCAAACACAACAGCGACGACGTTCATGATGAACAGAGGGGTTCGACGAATTTGTGGGGTAGACAGAATAATCACGAAGAAAAACATGGCAAGAAGAACGGAAGCCCATGCTGCGTTCAGAACAAGGACGTAAACCAATGGTTGAATGTCTGCGAGGCTCGCATAACCTGGAAGAAGTGGGAGTGACGAATCCATCGAGCTTGCAAGAACTCTACAGATGCCGATACCGAGGACTCCACGTTTAGGGGATCCTTACTTGTCTAAAAGGTGGCGAGCATCCAGGCCTTAAGTACGTTCTTGTGTGGCTTAGAATCCCATGGAATCGGTACAGTGTTTAGATGGTCCTTCGTAAACGCGAGTGTCCCCCACCCCTCCTCTTCCTCACAGCATTAAACCATTGGCTAGATTGATAAAATGCAGTGAAACATGTTTGTAAATGGTCCCCAATTTCCTTACGAATTTTACCAGGTGGGTAATAGCAGAAGAGTGCAGGCGCTGTGATCGCCCGAGTTCACGGTACTTGGTAAATCGACCCACCCTTCAATCACTGCGCTCACTGACAATCTTACCATTTCGACAGCAAAAATGGCTCTTTACGACTCTTTTTAAGAACATATTCACAATACAAGTCCGACCGAGGAGATATGGAAGGGCGTTTGCGTAGGTCCATCTAAACACTGTAAAAGAAATTGAGTCTTCCATTGGTGAATGAAACGTGCACCACGCGCCGGTGAAAGGATACCAACTAGTCACACAGCGTCTCTTGGTATGTCGCAAGCTGCCAGACTGCTCTAAGGTGTGAGCAAGGCTCCAGCCGCAGGCTGGCGGCGATGATGTCACAAATTGGGAGAGAAAGTTGTGTGCTCAAATTGGTACCGTGACAAAATTTGGATGAAGACCTGGCTCAACTTAGTCCTCGATACTTTCGTACGTTGTCTTGGTCCTCGGCTTTTAACCTTCAAGCCGAAAGCGATCGTACGATCTGGACACAGCTAGTTCGGAAACTTAGAGTTAGAACTTTCCTCAGTTCAAATGGGTCTAGACTATTCATGCCTCTGTGGGCTCTGTGAACCTGATGAGTTGTCGTGACTCACCTCATAAAGCACACTTCGTTTAAACTGAAGAAGGCTTCGTTATACAGCTGTTGTAATGTTATGTGATAATTGGCCATGCGTCCGTGGCAACAAAACTATGATACAATGTTTTCTTTTGGAGGGATGTAACTACCTGGAGTTGGCACGAGGGAATTTAAATTCTTGATAGCTGTACCGTTGTCGACAATCGACCGTCCTTCTACACAATCAGTTGGACCGGGAACGAGGCTTCCGGATGCCCAGGTCCCGCCTGGGTCGAGCGTTGCTGCATGAAAAGAAAGACTGGCGCTAAAGCCTGCAGGATAAACTGGTTCTGAATGGGGACAAGTTCTCTCTTTTGAAACCCAGATAGTAGCAAGTAGAACGCCAATAATTTGAATATAGTTGTTTGTCACGAAGAGGAATGCTGCCTACATTTCAGCACGATGCTCCGAGTATGAGACTTAAGAACCCACTGCCTGAGAATATGGTCCACAGGGTTATTGCACATGGAGTCGTCATGATTTGTTATGATATGTAAAAATATTAGGAGTCCGGGATATGAAATAGTACTATACAATAGTTTCCTTTGGAGGGATGTAATCAACAGAAGTCAGTGGGAGAGAATCCGTCCGAGTCTGTATAGTGACCACATTATCAATTCTTACCATGCGTGACTCCTCAACACAACAAGTACGGCTGGGAGGAAGGTTTTCGGATGCCCAAGTCCTAGCTGGGTCGACCGTTGCTGCATGGAAGGGCAAACTTGAGGTTAAAGTTGCCGGATCGGGAGAATTCGAGTGCTGAGCGCTCCTCTCTTTTGAAACCCAAATAGTAGCGAGTAGAACCCCGACGATTTGAATGTAAAAGTTTGCCATAAAAACATAGGCGTACGCTGCCACCAAGTTAATAACTTGCGCATCAACCACTAAATTTGGGACTTACAGTTCAAGAAGAGAGAAGCTTTGTAGCAGATTATCACCGAGAGTATGTTGAGGAGGCAGGGAAATACAAAGGAGGATAGCCCAAGGTAAAAGAGCTTTTGTAGTTGACTTGAAATCTTGCGGGCTGCCCCTGGAAAGTTTGTCAGCCCAAGAATGGCCGCGCTGAAAGAAATAACAGACCATTTGTGGTGCCAATCTCAATTGAAGAACTGCTTTTCATGACATCACGGCGTAGACGCCAAAGAAACCAAAGAGAGGCCCAACTGCAAAAGCATTAAGAGATTAACCAAGGTCATAACTAGATATAAATAAAGGACATGCCAGTTATCGACTAGCCCTGAGATCCACTCAATCTGCATGCAAGGTGTCTCATGCAAGAGCGCAGCGATTGCTTTCGAAAGGGACGGGTCATGGTCTAGGTGCTGAAAAAATCGAACGAGGAAGTAGGTTGCACTGATGGTTCGAAGAATCTTCAGTGCGATTTCAGGAACGAAGATGATAGCCAATTGCAGAGACGAAGTCATGCTTCGTGGATAGACGACGTATAGTCGAACCGCGAGAATGCAGTCAATGTATATGGGGAGGATCACCGAGATTGTAGATGGAAGTCTTTGGCCAACGAGGTTGATTGGGGTGTTCGGATAGAGGACCGTCAAAGTCTGAGAGAATAAGTGTCAGCTAAACCTTATGGCTTTCGATAAAAGAGAGGATAGTCTCACCGCCCGGTTCACTTGAGTGAACCCAGCAACCACTCCCAACACTACTGCAACCACATTCATCAGGAAAAGAGGGGTTCGACGAATTTGTGGAGTGGAAAGATAAAACATCAAGAAAAACATGGCAACAAGCATGGACGGCCACACCGCGCTTAAGAGAAGAAAATATACCACTGGCTGAATGGCTGCAAGGCTAACATAACCTGGAGGAGGGGATGAGAATGAGAGTGGGACGGAAGAATTCATCGAAGTTTTAGTGTGCAACGTCCCGGATGATTAAGACTAACCGCTCAGGGTTCTTTGATGGGTCGAAAGGAGGTCAGGGTTCATGCCTCTCGGAGTGAACCATAGTCTAGGTGTTTTGGATGGGGAGAGAGAAACGAAGAGCCTTGAATCGAAGATAATCAGTAACAGTCAGTAACTCGTAAGGGGTGGCAGCTGACCCGAGAACATTCTCGCCAAGTAAAGAGAGGGGAGCTGCTTAAGGTTTTTGAATGTGAATGACCTTGGCATCGTAACGAGCTGGGGTAACCCACCCATATAGAACGAAAGGGCCTCAGCATTCTCACAAGATTGCGCGACAGTGGAGTAGTTAACACAGCGTGTTTTCGAAAGAATCCTGCGACAGGAAAGCCTTCGGGAAATTCGTCAAAAAACCTGGCACAAGAAAGTTGACAGGAAACTGCTCCCATCCTGATGCCTTTCCTGTATCAGGACCGGAACAATTTCTTGGTCATCAGGAATTCGAGACTTTCCTGATGGCATTTTTGTGACAGGAAACTACCTCATCCAAGCTTTGCCGTCCATCTGCTCTTTCCTCTCGTTTTCGTCTTAAATATGGTGCTGGACCAATTGTTTTGCACAGTCTCTTCTCTTTTCTTACTGGATTCCTCTGAAATATCATAGACTGGTCATCCAATTCAAAGGTCCAAAGGTCATTGCCTCCGTTGGCTCGGATGGTAAGGTCCAGTTTAGGAAAGATTGTGGGGCAGACGTAGCTTTCAATTACAAAACAACCAGTACCCGTGAGGTGCTGTCCAGGGGAGGGCCACTCAATATTTACTAGGATTATGGTTCTTGATTTTCTCCTCCTTCTAGCTTGGGTGCCAATTTGATTTTTCGATCTACTTACCAGTCAGTAGTGAGACATTGGATGCAGCTCTCGATCACGTAGATCCATTCTCCCTTCAGTTCCTACCCCATATTTTTTAATGAAATGTTTCCAGGTATGTGGTGCAAAAGTAAATCAACCGGTCAACGTAACTACGCTACTATTGTTATCATTCCCTAAGCAATTGGACTAAAGCATAAGTTAACCAGAACCTACACAACATTATCGGCAAGACTATATCTTTACATGGCTTCATAGTACTTGCATTTCAAAAAAGTACGACAAAGATGTCTACAAGGAGATTCCCAAACGACTAGCCAATGGAGATCTTAAATCGAGAGGGAGATAATGGAAAGCATAGAGAATATGATCGGAGTTTTGGCCGGTCGATGACTGGGACAATCAGTTAGTTGTGTCTTTCCCTTCATTTATCTAGACATGAGTTAATCAATTTAGTAGGAAGCTGATTATCAAGGTTGCAACGGATGAGTAACCTCTAGAAACCAGAATGGAAAGAGTGAACATTGAAGATTTCATTGTTCACTGTGGTGTCATCATGTATCAAGATAGAAGGAACATGATATCAAAAAGTGCTACAGAATATTTTGTTTCGGAGGACTATAACAGATAGGAATTGGTGGAAGAGGATCCGCACGCACAATGACTGCACCATCAATGCTATGTTCTCCTCCGATATGACTAATGGGAGTGGGAGGGAGGCTCTCGGCTGTCCAGGTCAGTGATGGCTCGGCTGCCGCATGAAAGGGAAGGGTGGAGCATATGCCCGTGGGATAAACAGATTCCGAATGGTGGTCACTCCTCTCCTTTGAAACCCAGATCGTGGCAAGCAGAACCCCCATGATTTGAAAGTAGTTGTTTGTCACAAAGATTGGAATATATTCTGACAACATATTAGGATGAAGTCCTCCAACTATTGAGTTTCGAAATCTTACTGCCAGAGAAGATTGATCCTTTGTAGCAGATTATCACAGAAACTATGTTGAGAAGGCATGGAAATAAAAAAGAAGAAATTCCAAGGTAAAAAAGCTGTTGTAGTTGCCTTGAAATTTTGCGTAAGCTCCCTGGAAACCACGTTGTCAAATCAAGAAGACCAACGCCAGAAGTGAACGACTGACCATTTGTGGCCACCAGGTCATTTGAAGATTTTTTTTTCATAACATCACGGTTTAGACGCAACAGGAACCAAACAGAAGTCCAACTACGAGGATTATAAGTGCCAAGCAATCGGCCTAGATTCCGACTAGGCGAGAAACGTACCAATTGTCAACCAAGCCTGCTAGCCACTCAATCTTCAAATACGGGGTTTCACGCCACACTGCGACGAATGCTTCCCAGACGGACGGATCGTGCTCTAGATGCTGAGCATATCGAATAACAAAATAAACTGCATTTGTGGCTCGAAACACCTTCAATCCAATGACCGGAAAGAAGATGAGAGTTAAGAGTTGGGCTGAAGTCATCCTTCGTGGGTAGACCACGTATAATCGGACTGCAAGGATGCAATCGATGTAGATAGGGAGAACCATAAAGAAAGCGGGCGGGACTTTGTGGATAACGGAGTTAGCTGGACGCTGAGAACTGAGGATAGAAATCGCCTATAAAAAGAAGAAAAATTCATCTGTTCTCATCTCCCGAATACAGTCAAACAATGGACTTACCATCCGGTCTACTTGAACGAAACCTGCAACCACGCCAGACACAACAGCGACTACGTTCATGATGAAGAGTGGCGTTCGACGAATTTGTGGAGTGGAGAAAAAAAAGGCAAAAAAGAGCATGACCACAAGAATGGAAGCCCACCCTGCGTTGAGGATAAGGATATAGACTAAGGGTTGAGCGGTGGCAAGGCGCACATAGCCTGGAAGAGGTGGGAGTGAGGACCTCATCAACGTTTTGAGGAAGGTATTCCAAGCGTTTAAGTCTCAGCATTCGGGGCCTTCAGCACTCTGAAAGGAGGTCAGGGTCCGTGCCTTGTGGCCTTGTCTGGTCCATATTCCAAGTGAAACCCCAATTGAGCATATAAGAGAATGGAGTGTTCCATTTTCGGGAATCAAACATGCACAAAATCTCGGCACAAAAACAACAGGGTCCATCGACATGTTCATCTCAGGAGAGGCGGTACTAGTTTAAGGTTTCTAGATTAGAGGTGGCAAACGTTGGTATAGTATCTAAGATAATGCGTTGAAGGCACTTAACTCGCACCAGGCTTGCACTTGACATGTAGGAAATTTGCCGTGATTTTGTGGTGGGGGGTTGCCTCGGCAACACAGCAGAATCGCCAAGTTCGCGCCAAGCGTGTGTCAAGTGCGAGCCAAGTGCTTTCAAAGCACTTCAACCGTGTGCATAAAAACCTGGAATTCGAAAAGTGTGCAAGTTGTGTTTGACTGACAGCGTGGGAGAGTTGGACTCAATTGCTCTGGTCTTGTTTGTTGTTTTCCATTTCTGTTTGACCTTGATGGTAGTCAACAACATTTTCTCGCAACTTCAAGGATACTGAAGCTGATTTCAATGGTAAACTTACACTTTGGAGGGGAAAAGTGGAATGAAATAGACAAGCAGATGCCATTACCGGCTGGCTCCGGTGGTCCCACGCTGTCAATCAAAAACAAAAAACGCAAAACTAGGATTCCAGGCTTTTATGCAAACGGCTATATCTTCGACACCGCACCGACGTGTGCCACCCGTGTATCTCAGACATGTGGCGATGATCCAGTCAAAATCACAGGAAAGGGTAGATACGCCGCTCAAGTCCCTGTCCATGCTCGTACGACAAGGTTCGTAGTAGAGCATCACTCAAGATAACGATTGCTCCTAGCGCAATTTTTACGAGCCTCTATGCAAATCAGAGCTATTGACCTTTCAGGATAACTCAATGGCATGATTTGGTACAACGTCAATTGGCACGATAGACAGATAGACAGGAAACTTAGGTCAGTCTTTCTCGTCATCGTTCATGCATACTACACTGCGGGTGCTGCCAGAGGTGAATTGCTTCATGAGTGGTTTGTTGTGGTTTACTCAAAAACATGAATACACCACCTTGAAAGCAGAAGCGGAAGAGATGGAAGGTCAAAGGCTCAGTTGTACATCGCATTGTCATAGTTTTACCAACAAAAGTCCACAAGTCCATGACAACAAAAAGTATTAAACAAGATAGTCTTTTGGGGGGATGTAATCGACAGAAGTCGGTGAGAGAGAACCTGTCCGAGTCTGCATGGTGATCACATTATCAATCATGGCTATGCGTTGCTCCTCAATACAACAATTACGACCGGGAGGAAGGTTCTCGGACGCCCAAGTCCCGGCTGGGTCGACCGTTGCTGCATGGAAGGGCAGACTTGGGGTTAAACTTGCGGGATAGGCAGAATCCGTGCGCTGAGCACTCCTCTTCTTTGAAACCCAAATAGTAGCGAGTAGAACGCCGACAATTTGAATGTAAAAGTTTGCCATAAAGACATAGGCGAACGCTGCCAACAAGTCAATAACTCGTGCTTCAACCATTGAATTTGGGACCTTACAATTCAGAAAGATAGATGCTTTGTAGCTGATTATCACCGAGATTATATTGAGTATGCAAGGAAATACAAAGGAAGATAGCCCGAGGTAAAAGAGCTTTTGTAGCTGGCCTGATATTTTGCGGGCTGTCCCTGGAACGCTTGTCAGCCTAATAATGGCTACGCTGAAAGAAAACAGTTGACCGTTTGTCGCTCCGAGATCACTTCCAGAACTATGTTTCATAACATCGTGGCGTAGACGCCAAAGAAACCAAACAGACGACCAGCTGTCAAAGCACGAAGAGATCGACCAAGATCGTAAGAAGATAGAAAAAATGGCATACCAATTATCCACCAGTCCTGCTATCCACTCAATCTGCATGCAAGGTGTTCATACATGAGCGAGGCGAATGCATTTGAAAGGGAAGGGTCATGGTCGAGGTGCTGAAAATATCGAACCAGGTAGTAGGTTGCGCTTATGGTTCGAAGAATCTTCAATGCGGTTTCGGGAATGAAGATGATAGCCAATTGCAGAGACGAAGTCATGCTTCGTGGATAGACGATGGAAAGTCGAACCGCGAGGATGCAGTCTATATATATGGGGAGGAGCAAAGAGACCGCGGTTGGAAACCTTTGGCTAATAACGTCTATTGAGGCGGTCGGATAGAGTACTATCAAAGTCTTCAAAGAACGAGTTTCAGGTGAATCTTATGACTCTCGGTAAAAATTAGGATAGCCTCACCGTCCGGTTCACTTGAGTGAACCCAGCAACCACTCCTAACACTACAGCGACCACGTTCATAATGAAAAGAGGTGTTCGACGAATTTGTGGAGTGGAAAGATAAAACATCAAGAAAAACATGGCAACAAGCATGGACGGCCACACCGCACTTAAGAGAAGAAAGTAGACCAATGGCTGGATGGTTGCAAGACTAACATAGCCTGGAGAAGGGGATGACAATGAGAGTGGGAGAGAAGAATTCATCAAAGTTTTAGTGTACAACGTCCCGGATTATCAAGACTCACGCGGCTCAGGGTTCTTCGATGGGCTGAAAGGAAGTCAGGGTTCATGCGATTCGGTATAAACCATAGTCTAGATGTTTTGGAGAAAGAGGACGCCAGAAACAAAGAGTCTTACATTTAAGAGAATCAAGCAATAGTCAGAAACTCGTAAGGGACAGCAACTAGCCCGGGATCCTTCTCGCCATTGTAGTGAGAGGGAAGTGGCTTTAAGGTTTTGATTGTGAACGACCTTGGCAGTGATTGCGAGCAACCGTGGCATTGGTTGTGAGTGACTTTGGCATTGCAGCATCCGTTCATCCGAATTTCAAGTTCTCCATTTATACATTGCAAGATTGTGCGACGGTCGAGCGGCCTAGGCAACTACAACTCCGAATGAAGTCCCGCAAAATTTTATGACCATTGCACTTCAAACTGTTCCGGCTAGAGCGTGGACTGGGCAGTTCTTGTGCATAAATAAATCGAAGATACGAGGGAAAAGCCTTCGGCCACTATTCTGGAGTCTGGACGGCGAATTTCACTCGGGAGGCAATCAAAACACGATCACATGATATACACCGACTCAACAGCAGCTGATCTGGAATATTGGACTGACACATCACCTAGCAATATTGATCCAACTGGTTTCGAATGGGCCAGAACACTCGCTTTGACATGTATCCCGAATATCATGATGGTTGTCAGCTAAGATTCAGGTGGCCGACAGGTTTTCATGACAGGTTTTCATGACACACCCATAGATATACAAGCACGACAAGCCAAAAGGTGGGGTCGTAGGAGGTGCGATCTAGATGTTCTATTTTACATGGTGTTGTCGTGATGTCACATGGATAAAAAGTCCACAAGTCCATCATAGGAAAATGTACTATACAATATTTTCTTTTGGAGGGGTGTAATTCGCAGGAGTTGGTGGAATAGAATCTAATTGCATCATACCCGCGCCGGCGATATCAGGTTGCCTTCCAACATGGTTAACCGGACCGAGAGAGAGATTTTCAGATGCCCAAGTTCTTTCCGGTTCGACTATTGTTGCATGGAAGGGAAGGCTTGAGGGTAAGCATGCAGGAAAGGCAGAATCCAAGTGCTGGTTGCTCCTCTCTTTCGCAACCCAGATAGTAGCGAGTAGAACACCGATGATTTGAAAGTAAAAGCTTGCCATAAATACATAGGTGAACGCTGCCAACAAGTTAGTATTTGGTGTTCCAACCGTTGAATTCAATATCTTACCATCCCCGTTGTAGCAGATTATCACCGATATTATGTTAAGAACGCACGGAAAGACAAAAGAGGATAGCCCAAGGTAAAAGAGCCTTTGTAGCGGGCCTGAAATGTTGCGGGCCGTCCCTATAAAGGTTGTCAGCCTAAGAATGGTTACGCTGAAAGAAAAATAGTCGACCATATGTGACTCCGATATCATTTGAAGAACTGCGTTTCATAACGTCATGGCGTAGACGCCAAAGAAACCAAACAGAAGCCCAACTGCTGAGGCATCAAGAGATTGACTTAAATTGTGAATGACAGAAACAGAAAACGTACCAATTGTCGACTATACCTGATATCCACTCAATCTGCATACAAGGTGTCTCGGACAAGACCACAGCAAAAGCCTTCGAAAGGGAAGGGTCATGGTCCAGATGCTGAAAATATTGAACGAGGTAGTAAGTTGCACCAATGGTTCGAAGAATCTTCAATGCGGCTACAGGAATGAAGATGATAACCAAATGCAGAGGTGATGTTAGGCTTCGTGGATAGACGACGTAGAGTCGAACTGCGAGGATGCAGTCGATGTATATGGGGAGGATCACGGAAATTACGGAGGGAATTCTTTGACTAAAAATGTCGATTGGAGTGTTCGGATAGAGGATCATCAAAGTCTAGAGAGACTGAGTGTCAGCAGAACTGTATTACAATCGATATAAGTTAAGATAGTCTCACCATCCGGTTCACTTGAGTAAACCCTGCGATCACTCCCAACACTACAGCAACTACATTCATGATGAAAAGAGGGGTTCGACGAATTTGGGACGTGGAAAGATAAAACATTAAGAAAAACATGGCGAAAAGGATGGATGGCCCTAACACGCCTAAGCTGATAAAGTAGACCATCGGCCGAATGCCTGCAAGGCCAACATAGCCTTGAGGAAAGTGCGGGGATGAGAGTTGAAGGGAAGAGGTCATTGGAGTTTTTGCGGGTAATATCACGCGTGTTTAAGGCGTAGTGCTCGGGGTTGCTTCGGCGGACCGAAAGGAGGCAGGGTCCACACCCTCCGACATGATCCACGTTCCAGGTGTTAGGGAGAATGGAAAGAAAAGAAACGAATACGGTTGCATTGAGGAGCACTAATGGACGTACAATGTTTGTTCGATCCAAGGGAGGGTGACTAGTTCGAAAACATCCTCATGATGCTTTGAAGTCAACGTGCTTGACTTTTGCGCGACTTTTACCACTTAAACAGGCAGCGGTGATCCATTCAAACTGGCGGGACCAGAATAAAAGGGCATTTCAACGCATCTCGTTTCCAGTTCTTCATTTTTCATATCAGACGATTGCGCGACTCGGATTGACTGTGACTGATTCATCCATGGCCTTATGCTCACTCACCTCCATACTGTTTCGATCTAAGAAGAATGCTGATACGGATGGGCCAACCATAGTCTGTGAGTAAACATAAGCCTTCGTGATGTCTAGAGTAGATAGTCAACTCCGCTTGTATGTTCCTACGAGCTAACAATAGGGTACACGGAACACGATCACATGATTTGTACGAAGTCGTCTCTGCAGAGGCAGATCGGAATCGTGGCGAAAATCAAACCAGCAGTTTATCCTGGTCGATTTGAAATGGCCGTGGTCTGCATACTGCCAGATATGATAAAAGAGGTTGATGGGGTGTCCCGAAAAAGACATACAAATACACCGGGATGAACGTTAGAATGCTAGCAATGAAGGATCTGTGGTTCTATAGTACATGAAGTTATTGTGCTGCTACATTATAAAGAGTCTGAAGGTCCATGGTTGCTCATCAGAGGAAAAGTACTATACAACCTTTTCTTTTGGACGAATGTGACCACCAGGAGCTGGTGGGAGGGGGTCCAATTGCACGATAACCGCACCATCAACGTTGGTCATAGGCTGCGCCTCAACACGAGGAGGAGGACTGGGAGGAAGGTTCTCAGACCCCCAAGTCCTTGATGGGTCGACCGTTGCGTGGAAAGGAAGGCTGGTGCCAGGTTCGTAAGAATCCGAGTCTCGGAAGCTCCTCTCCTTTGATACCCAAATGGTAGCGAGTAGGACCCCAACGATTTGAAAGTTTGTGTTCGTCGAGGAGACAAAGTTGTATGCTGTCAGTGAGTTAATATCTGGTGTCCTATCCATCAAAATCGAGATCTTACAGTCCACGAAGATGGACTTTTTGTAGTACAGTGCCACCGATAATATGTTGAGAACACATGGGAATACAAAGGAGGAGAGCCCTAGATAAAAGAGCTTTTGTAGCTGACCTGGGACGCTACGAGCCGTAGTACCTAGAGAATTCGTCAGCTCAAGAGCAGCCACGCCGAAAAGAAATTGCTGACCAGCTGCAAGTCCGATGTCACTTGAAGGACCTCTTCTCATAACGTCATGGCGTAGACGCCAAAGAAACCAAACAGAAGCCCAACTGCTGAAGCGTCAAGGGATTGACCTGGTTCGTCAAAGATAGAAACAAAGGACGTACCAATTGTCGACTATACCTGATATCCACTCAATTTGCATACAAGGCGTCTCAGACAGGACTGCGGCAAATGCATCCATAAGGGAAGGGTCATGTTCCAGATGTAGAGAAAATCGAATGAGGAGATAAGTTGTGTTTGCGGTTCGAAGAACCTTTAATGCAACTACGGGAATGAAGATGATAGCTAAATGCAGAGGGGACGTCATGCTTCGTGGATAGACAATATATAATCGAGCTGCGAGGATACAGTCGATATAGATGGGAAGTATCATAGAAATCACGGGCGAAATTATTTGAATATCACGGCCACTTGGAGTGTTGGGATGAAGGATTGCCATAGTCTTGATAAAATGAGCGTCAGCAGAACTGTATGACTATGATAACAGTTAGCATAATCTCACCATAGACTTCACGTGAAAAAACCCTGCTAACATTCCAGATACTACAGCAACCACATTCATGATGAAAAGAGCGGTTCGGCGGATTTGTGAGGTGGAGAGAAAAAACATGAAGAAAAACATGAGGACAAGGATGGAAGCCCACACCGCGTTTAGGATGAGACAATAGACCAGCGGTTGGATGGCTGCAATGCTAACATAATCCAGCGGAGAGGATGGGGGTAGGAGAGAAGAATCCATTGACGTTCTTTGGGAGCATAATACAGTGAGAGTTAAAGAATCGGCGCGTGATGTCGCATCAGTATCTGAAAGGAGGTTAAGGGTTCATACCTTCAATATGATCCCTCATGAAGGTTATATACTCCTTATTCTAGTTGAATTTGGAGAAAGAGGGCGGAAGAACCGTCGAGTCTTTCATTGAGGAGAATGGAGTTGCATAGATGTCAGTGATTTGGAAAGCATGAAAAATGGTCTGAAAGCATCTCGTCAAGTATCAGGATAGAACACAGCTTAAAGTTTTGAATGTAAAGGACCTTCGGGTATCAAACAAGCGGGATTCAAACGCATGGGGCACTAAAAAAGGGTCATCTGAATGCGGCTTGAAACTCCTCATTCGAATTCTCAAGACCCACAAGACCTCATGAAGATGCAACGCTATGTGAGGTTATGGCAACTCTTGGTGAAGGGCCGCAAACCTTGCGGCCCATTGACCTCCATATAAGTTGACCTGAGGAGGACCTTGGCTGAAACCGGCCAGCCGTCGTCTGCAATAAAGAGACAACGCTGGCAAGAAGATTCTCCTAGTCTTCGAGTGGTTAGATAAGCATTTTTTCTTGATGGCATGTTCCTATTGCTCGCCGAAAGCCAGAGGTAATCAGAACACGATCACATGATTCCCACCAGGATGGGGTTTGTGGGTTTCACCGTACATGGGATTGTCGCGATGTTACGTGGATAAAAATTCCAGAAGTCCATGACAGGAATACCTACTATACAATGTGTTCTTTTGGAGGGAAAGAATCTAAGTGCATGATAGCTACACCCTCAATGTTGGCCATAGGTTGCCGAGAAGGACTGGGAGGAAGATTCTCGGATGCCCAAGTCCTTGTTGGGTCGACCGTTCTTGCATGGAAAGGAAGACTGGTGCTGGGATAGAAAGAATCCGAGTCTAGCAAGCTCCTCTCTTTTGAGACCCAAATGGTAGCGAGCAGGACTCCAATGATTTGAAAGTTAGTGTTGGTCAAGAAGACAATGTTGTATGCTGCTAGGGAGTCAATGCCGGGTGTTCTATCCATCAAAATCGAGATCTTACTGTCCAAGAAGATTGACCGTTTGTAGTAGATTACCACCGAGAATATGTTGAGAACACACGGAAATACAAAGGAGGAGAGCCCAAGATAAAAGAGATTTCGTAGCTGACCTGAGACCTTGCGAGCCGTATCTGGACAGTTCGTCAGCTCAAGAACAGCGACGCTGAGAAGAAACGGCTGACCATTCGTCGCCCCAATGTCACTTGAAGAACTTTTTTTCATAATGTCATAGTGTAGACGCCAAAGAAACCAAACAGACGCCCAACTGCTCACGTCTAGCTAACCTATATCGCAACGGGACAAAAACAGAGGACGTACCAATTGTCGATTAGCCCTGCTATCCACTCAATCTGCAAACAAGGTGTCTCAGACAAGAGCGTGACAAATGCCTCCCACATGGACCTGTCATGTTCCAGATGAAGAGAAAATCGAAGGAGGAAGTAAGCTGCGTTTATAGTTCGAAGAAACTTCAATACAACTACGGGAACGAAGATGAGAGCCAAACGCGAAGAAGAAGTCATGCTTCGTGGGTAGATGATGTATAATCGGACTGCTAGGATGCAGTCGATATATATGGGAAGTATCAGAGAAATGGCAGGCGGGAATATTTGAATGCCACGGCCACTTGGAGTGCTGGGATGAAGGATTGCCATAGTCTTGGGAAAATGAGTCTCAGCAAAACCATACGACTATAGTAACAGTATTAATAGATTCACCATAGAGTCCACGTGGAAAAAGCCTGCGAACACTCCAGACACTACAGCAACCACATTCATGATGAAAAGAGCGGTTCTCCGGATTTGTGGGGTTGACAGAAAAAACATGAAGAAAAACATGAGGACAAGGATGGAAGACCACACCCCGTTTAGGATGAGAAAATGGACCAACGGTCGGATGGCTGCAATGCTAACGTAATCTAGAGGAGAGGATGGGAGTGGGAGAGAAGAGTCCATTGAATTTTTTTTTGGAGCATATCACTGAGATTCAAGAATCAACGCTTGCGGTCGCATCGGCGTGTCTGAAAGGAGGTTCAGGGTTCATGCCTTCAATGTAGCCACAATGAAGGTCATATAACCCTGATTTTAGCTGAATTTGGAGAAAAGGGGCGAAAAGACCCAGAGTCTTTCATTGAGAATCAACTCGGGCAAATACTTTTAACTCAGAAGGGATGGAAAACGGTCCGAAGGCATCCAAATACCGGGATGAGAAGTAGCTTAAAGTTTTTGATTATAAATGACCTTCGGGTACCAAGAGGCTTCTTCGAGGTCCAGAGTGAGTAGTCAAGCACCTGTCTCGATCGCATCTTTCCATTCCCCGTTAAAAAAACCAGAGGCAAAAAGAGCACGACCACACCGTGGATTCACACAAAGTCTGCTAATGCGCAACTGACTAGAATCTTGGACGAAAATCGTAGTATCAATCCAATTGGCATTCTCTTAATTTTTCAAATGACGGAGAACGTTTACTTTACTAATGTGTTCTGCAGGCTGTTGCTGCCAGAGGTGCCGCTTCGGGGGTGAACGAGTTGTCATAATTCAACCAACAGCATATCAGCAATGGACATGGAATTTTTTTCATGGTGCTACGTGGATAAAAAGTCCAGAGATCCTTGATAGGAAAACGTACTATACGATATTTTCTTTTGGAGGAATGCAATCTGCAAGTGTTCGTGAGAGAGGCTCCAAATGCATGACAGCCACGTTATCAATACTATGTTGCCCTTCAACCCCAGTGAAAAGTCACATGTTTTAGAAGTTTTCAGAGGGAAGAAATTGACAAGGAAACACATTAATCCCCACAAAACCAAGGTAAAACCAACGGGATCAAGATTCCATATTACAACGGATTCAAACGGTAATGCATGTTAATTAAATGTAACAGATTTAGCTCATTCGGATTGCAATGGATTCAAACGAACTTAACTTCGGTTGACGTCTAATTGATTCCCACATAAAACTTCTAAAACATGTGACTTTTCACTGGGCTTCAACATGATTAGCTGGACTGGGAGGGTCATTCTCGGATGCCTATGTTCTTTCCGGCCGGAATGTTGCTGCATGGAAAGGGAGACTGGATCACAAGCTTCCGAAATAAGTTAAATGTGAAGGGCGGGAGTTCCTCTCTCTTGAAACCCAGATCGTAGCGAGTAGAACGCCAGCAACCTGAGAGTAGACGTTAGTCGCAAAGAGGTAAATGTATTCTATTAACGAGTTAATGTCAAGTTTTCCGACCATAGGTTTCAGGACGTTACTGTCTGAGAAGACTAATCCCTTGAAGTATATGCTCGCCGAGATTATGATGAGAAGGCTCGGGAAAACAAAGGAGGATAGCCCAAAAGGTTGCGCAGTTGCCTGGAAGCATTCCTTACGGTCCCTGGTGAGCTCGAGTTGGCTAAAAGAAAGCACATTCTCCAAGAAACAACTTCCCGTTTGTGGCAATGATATCACTTAAGATCTCCTTATCATGACGTCGTGGCGGGGACGCCAAAGAAACCAAACAGAGGCCAAACTACAAGGGCATTGAGCCGAGGAGTCTCAACTAAATCCTAGCTAAACACAAAACGCACCAAATGACAACTAATCCCGTGATCCACTCAGTCTGTATACATGGCGTTTCAAAAAAGAGCGCAACGAATGCTTCCCAAATGGATGGGTCGCGCTCTAAGCTTTGAGAATAACAAATGAGGTCCTAAACCGAGTTGACAACTCAAAGAACCTTCAGTCCAATGACAGGAGTGAAGATGAGAGTCCGAGGCGGAGATGAAGTCATGCTTCGTGGGTAAACGATGTACAGTCTGACTGCGAGAATGCTGTCGATGTAGATGGGAAGCATCTGGAAGATAACTATTGGGAGTCTTGGAATAACTTTTGGAAGTCGAGTGTCGGGAGAGGATTACCGAAGTTTCAAAGGAAAGCGAGTGTTAGGAAACCCTGTGGTAAAGTGAGAACACCTCACCATCCGGTCCACTTGAAAAAAACCTGCCACTACTCCAGATATGACAGCGATCACATTCATGAGGAAAAGAAGTGTTCGTCGAATTTGTGAGGTGGAAAGAATGAACAAGAAGCAAAACATGGCGACATGGATGGAAGACCACACCGCTGTTAAGATGAGATCATACACCAACGGCTGGATGGCTGCAAGGTTAACATGCCCTGGGGGATGGGATGGGAGTGGGAGTGAAGAATTCATTGAATCTTTGGAGCTCAGCGCCGCGGGTGTTTACGATGTAGCGCTCAGGGTTGCTCCGGGCGGCCGAACGTGGGCAAGGGACCATTCCTTGGGATAGTCCATAATCTAGGTGGTCTGGAGAAAGGGAATTCCAATGAGAGAAACGAAAGCCTTGCAATGAGGGGGAATCAAGAGAATCAATTGACGCACAGTTTCAGTGATTCTAAGGGGGGTGACAAAGGCCCGAAAGCATCCCCGCAAAGTGCCGAGAGGCCACAACTTAGTCTGCTTAAAATGTTAAAGTTTTTGAGTTTGAGCGACTTTCAAGCAGGCAGTGATGATCCATACACGCTCAAGGCTCCAGAACAAAATTCCCGATCTTCATTGTACGAAATGGAACATTGCCCTAGACTGCGGATGAAGTTGTGGAAGGCTTTACGCTTATTGACCTTCGTACTGTTTCGACCTCTAGAAGAATGCTCGTATGGCTGGCCATTAGTTGTTGGTAAATAAAGCTTAGAAGCTTGACAAGAACCTTCGCCGTGTTCAGTGAATGGGAAACTTGACGTAGTTCCCTTTATCAGACTCTGTGGCACGATCCTGTATCTGATTGGGGTAAGCAGAGTACGATCACATGGTTTTTACGATGTCCTTGGCGCGACAGACTGACATCGTGGGGAAGATTTTTTAAGCTCGATTCACCAGTTTACCCTCGTAGTTTTTTCGATCGCGTAGATTATCTATTTGCCATGCATCCTACACATTGTATCTACCAGGCATGCTTCAGGAGGCTGAGGAGTTGTCGTGACTCACATAAAGAGGTGCAAACACACCAGGTTAAATGCGAGGATGGGACGGATGAAGCTCCGAGGATTCTATTGTACATGGGGTCGTGATGTTATGTGGATAGAAAGGCGTGAGGTCCATGGTAGGAAAACGTACTATACAATATTTTCTTTTGGAGGAAAGTCATCAACAGGCGTTGGTGGGAGAGAATCTAAATGCATGATAACCGCACCGTCGATGCGGGGGCGCCCTTCAGCATGATTAGCCGGAGTGGGAGGGAGATTCTCGGATACCCAAGTTCTTCCCGGTTCGACTGTTGTTGCATGGAATGGAAGGCTAGAGCGCAAGCTTTCGGGATAGGTTGAATCCGAGAGATGGCAGCTCCGTTCTTTTGACACCCAAATGGT
The DNA here is from genome assembly GCA_021399455.1 of Flagelloscypha sp. PMI_526. Taxonomy (NCBI): domain Eukaryota; kingdom Fungi; phylum Basidiomycota; class Agaricomycetes; order Agaricales; family Niaceae; genus Flagelloscypha; species Flagelloscypha sp. PMI_526. The sequence continues at coordinate 22,760 of JAJTUO010000127.1, forward strand.
AGCGAGGAGGACGCCAATGACTTGAAAGTAGGTGTTGGTGACGAAAAGATAGATGTATGCTGCCAGCGAGTTAATATAAGGGGTTCCGACTATTGAATTCAAGATCTTACTGTCTGAGAAGACTGATCCCTTGTAAGAGACTATCACCGAGATTATGTTGAGAAGGCTTGGGAAAACAAAGGAAGATAGTCCGAGGTAAAAGAGATTTCGCAGTTGCTTTGAAACATTGTTTATGGTCCCTGATAAGTTTTTATCAGCCAGAAAGCAGCTACTGTAAGAAACAATTGACCGTTTGTGGCAACCATGTCATTTGAAGAACTCCTCGCCATGACCTCATGGTGTAGACGCCAAAGAAACCAAGCAGACGCCCAACTGGGAAGACCATGAATCAAGGGTCTGAACTAGATCTTGGCCAAACACAAAACTTACCAGTTGTCGACCAGCCCTGCTATCCACTCAATCTGCATACATGGCGTTTCATTCCAGAGGGCAACGAATGCTTCCCAAATGGATGGGTCGCGTTCTAAGTGTTGAGAGTATCGAATGAGGTAGTAAATTGAGTTGACGATCCGAAGAACTTTTAATGTAATGACAGGAGTGAAGATGAGAGCCAAAAGCGAAGATGAAGTCATGCTTCGTGGGTAGACGATGTATAATCGTACTGCAAGGATACAGTCGACGTAGATGGGAAGTATCTGGAAGATCACGGGTGGAAGTCTTTGAATAACGTTTGAAACTGGGGTGTCGGGGTAGAGGATTGACGAAGTCTGAAGAAAACAAGCATTAGTAGAACTCAGCAACACCTGATAAAGTTGGCGCAGTTTTACCATCCGGTCCACTTGAATGAAACCTGCTACCACTCCAGCCACGACAGCGACTACATTCATGAGGAAAAGAGGAGTTCGACGAATTTGCGGGGACGATAGAAAAAACATAAAGAAAAACATGGCGACAAGGATGGAAGACCACACCGCGGTTAAGATGAGATCATACACCAACGGCTGGATGGCTGCAAGACTGACATAGCCTGGCGGAGGAGATGGGAGTGGGAGGGAAGAATTCATTGCTTTTTTTGAGCGTAGCATCGCGGATGTTTAAGTCTCACCGCTCAGGGTTGCCCCGGGCGGCCGAAAGGAGGCTGGGGTGTAGGCTCAAAGTCTGTCTATATTCCAGGTACAAGTCGGAGGAGCGGTATAAGCAAAATTGAGTTTTGGATTGAGGGGAATGAACAAGCAGGAAATGTTGGTGAAGGGGGGGCAGCTGGTACTGAGAGGAGACAACTCCTTAAGGTTTTAAAATTGCGAGAACCACATGCCTTAAACAGGCGGCAATGATCCACTTAAACCTACAGGTTCAAAGCGAAAGGATCATCTTCAGACGGGTCGCTTAAAATCTTCATAAAACCTTTCCAGGTTTCCAACGGACAGGCGGACTTCTGGAACCAGAATCCATTGCCACATGCTATGGGTGCAGGAGGCAGGAGGTGATCGCCGGATCTCCGGCTTCTTTCCTTGCCTCTGGCCATCAGGGTCAACTGTTTGTCTCGCTGGTTTTCAATTCTCTGGCATAGACACGCACAGAAAATTATTTGTTTACTCCATCCATTTCTTGAAACACGGCTCATAATCTGCCAACGCCATTCACTTGTACACAAGTCTTTATTGTGACTCCCTTTTCGGAGAAAACAGCCAAAGGAGAATTCGACGCTTGCTTGTCTCGCGTCTTGTCGAAGGTTCATATTCCATTGTGCCCCTGTGCTCCCGGTTCCTTTCGGTTAGTGTTTAGCTGGTCTACAAAATTTATCTTATGTTCGGTTCGCATTCAATCGCTGCAGTCTCCTGTGCCCTCACTCGTTTTCCCATCCAATAGCCTGTGCTTCTGTGCCGACAAACGATCCCGCAATGTCTCAACCGCTCCATCTAACCTCTTCTCAAGCCCATCAATCGCCTTTCCTATCCCGCCTACTTCGTTCTGGACGTCGCGAACCCATGCTGTTGACCTCTCTTGGCTTTTCTGTTCACGCAGGTCAAAAATCTGACACCATATTAAGACCAACGTAACTTACCACGATGTATCTCGATCTCGCTCTCCCAAGTTTTAACCAAATTGCCTTCCTCAATGCCCTTGAAACTCGCTCGTCGTTCTGGAATTTTGCCAGAGCGGTGGAGAGGTCGTTTATTGTATAGCTGGACATCGTTCTTGCACGTGTATATGTTCGCTTTGCCCCTGTGGTCGATTGGGGCTGGCTGTGGCGACTAGAAGGAGGCCGGACTATCCCCAAGACCGCTACATGGCTCGTCACGGAACCTACGGTCTTTCGTTTATGTCCTGGTGCTTTGGACGAGATTTGATGTATCGCTGGTGCCCCGGCATCTCCGTAATGACCAGATAGACTATAGCCAGATGAGCTTGCTTGGCTGGGATTTTCTAGTGCAAATGAGACGCGATGTCCATTCTAAAGAGATGAAGGGTCAAGGATGCGACAAGAACTGAGGTTTCGACAAACCGCTCTGTGAGTTTTTGCCTGAGCTTCATTCTGCAGGTGGAGACTTGATATTGAACTGAACTATCGAGCAGCTGGTTAAGCAATGTTCTTTTCGAGAAACATGGTGGGGTAGCATACATGAGTTGGGATGGAAGGAATCGTCCCTGAGAATGTTGTAGCCATGGCACGCGGGAGTTTAGGAGCTTAACCTGGCGTATATCAATTCGTTTAAATAAGTAGATGGATATGCATCGTGTTTACCTCGATGTTGTGAAATGCAACCACGCTACGTAAAATTGTTAGCTACCCCAAGGAAAGGGCATGGCCCGCTAGAAGCACAAGAATGCTCAGTGGACGGTTTGTGTTATAGAGAGTTTAATATCCAAAATTTGTATATTGAGGCCTCTATTTCGGACCGTGAGCGACTAGGGTTATAGCTCTGATAAATAAATAAAAACTCCCATCATTCGGAATTTTTTGGCTGTACTGATGCCATATTTTCTCCCACAGGGTTCCAACCTTTCCCCAGACTCAGTTCCTGCTGTCAATATGGGTATTCCTGGCAGAGGTAACTTTTGTAGCTAGCTCACAAAATTAGGACAACATTATTTTAGAGCTTCATCCCTTGCCTCCATTCCTTAGTTGTCAAGCCTCCCAACTCTTTGTCTCATCTCAGGGAGTTAGAGCGCTATAAGCCTGTGCCTTGTAAACCTCTAGAAAACCGCAGTCCAACTTGAAGACAATGAATTTGGCTCACGAAACGCGACGTAGGAATTGTGGTGAGGTCTGTACGCATTACTTCTCTGCTAATACTAAGGCACAACTTTCAGATTTCCCGTAGGAAGACCTTGCTTTCAATGCCAAGAAGCTTGCGTGAGAGTGACCAAAGCGCGTCCCCGCATCTTGCCGCACTAGCATATGGCGCTCAAACCTTCGACGAACCACTGATGCTCTAACCCCCTCAAACCAAAGTGCGTCATGGAACACTCAAGGTACTGAGCGGCTGGGGCTCCGAACACAACATTCATTTCCGCCTAGTCTGCCGTACGGCAGTGACCATTTTCACTATTTCATTGAATGCGTTTCAGCATGAATTCTTTTTTCATGCCGCGCTGGATAGCACTCCCATTTATACCTGCTCCCTATTTTTATTGCCTTCGTTTCCCTACGTGGCATTGTTATCAACATGCAGCTCTGGGGAATATCAATGCTACAAACGACTCAGTGTCATTACAGGCTGCCTTCTTGGCGTATACTGTCCTTTATCCATCCTGGCTGGCTTCGCTTGCTTGGAAATCGAACAAATGTAATGTATTCTGTGCGTGTTTGATTGGATCGTAGCTGCCAGGCTTGTCTTGCGCAAGCTTGAGCTCTCCTACAGGACTTGTTTGAGTACGCCTTCTCTCGTCTCAGCTTCCTTGCTCCAGCGATAATCTACGGCGAATAGCCTTCTCTGCTAACCCCCTTTCCATACTTCATAGCCTTGACCCATCGGTTTCCTGTTCCTCTCAACCTCTTTAGCCACACGAGCATTGTTGTAGTGCCAAACTAAAAGGGAGTTTGTCCATAATAGTGGGGATTCACTGACGGAAATATAGTTAGTAGTTTTATATCAAGGATAATGTATACCAAAAGTATAAGAACGACAATGAAGTTACAATGAGTTCGAGATATTTTTGAGCTGTCATCGACCTTCCTCTTCTCATTCAGCATCAAAAAACTCGGTTCCCGCGGCGGACCAAGGGGCGTTCCTGGCAACGAGGTGACGTGTCTGCCACTTGGGCCACTGAATAAATTTGGAAGAAAAAGATATCCGCAACGCCGCCCTTTGCTCAAAGTTGACATACCTTTGCTTCTCTTTCTCATGTCTTACGATCCTCATCCTCCATCTCATCCCGGTTCGTCACTAACACACTCTATTGCTTGCATTAGTGATCCTAATATGTATTAGTTCAACCACGCAGAAAACATGATTGGACGAAGACAGGCTGTTTGACTTGCAAAACGCGACACGTGAAATGTGATGAAATGTATTTCCCTTGGTTTTCCTTTGAGATGCCACCAAGGTTCAACTGTGCTCTTCTAGTCGTCCAATATGCACAGCTTGTTCTCGGCGGCGAGAAGCCTGTGTATGGAGTGATGACCCAAAAGCTCTCCTCATTCTCCCTCGTGTAGCCCGGGCAGCTCTGAAGCCTTCCAAGGATCGACTAATTTCCCTTCCCCCGTTAAACGGCTTTCGCGTTCAGGAACTTGAGCTGTTGCACAGCTGGACCTCGAACACCATGTTTACATTCATTCCAGACATCCCCACTATTCGATATGGGTTCCAGGTAGCACTCCCTCAATTCGCTTTTCGGCACGAGTACCTCCTCCATGCCATATTTGCTGTCACATCTCTCCATATGCACTATCTTCTCCCGTCATCTAATTACCTTCAGCTGGCCAAGATGCATTGCCACCGTGCAGTTCTTGAGGTTTTCGGTGCTACACAGGATTCCGTATCGTCGGAGGCTATCGCCATGGCGAACATTTTCATTGCAGTATACTGGCTAGCTGCACCTGCTTGGGAATCGACAGAGCGTGATATCTACCCTGACGTCTTTAATTGGATTCCGGCGGCAAGGAAGTTCATGTGCAAGATGGGAATCTTCAATCAAGAGGTGCTAAAGGGTATCATCCCAACACCATCCTTCCTTCCGTCACCATTCCATATTAAAGAATTGCCCATTGCATTGGCTCCCTTCTCTAACAGCTTCTACCAGATCTATCAGCCAGAACTATGTTCATTAGACGCGGAAGAGCTCAAGGATGCACATATTCTCGCCATGTACGAGCTCGTTCTTTACCGACTTTCGAATTGCTGCTGGTCGGCTTTCACGGATCGCAAATTTCACACCTCAGCCATCTATCCATTTCTATCCGTAGTACCGGAAGAGTTCGTTAACCTATTTATGGAGAAGCGACCCAGGGCAATGATCCTCGTAGCCCACTTCTGCGCGATTCTGGGCCAGTATGATGGAATATGGTGGTACTCTTGGGACAGGTGTCGACACGATTTGCAGCGTATTTTATCTCTTCTGGATAAGAAGTGGCTGCCCTGCATGGAATATCCTCTCAACTTGATGGCAATGAACCACCAAATTCAGGATTGCTCAGGTTATGGACTCGCTGAGTCCGGTTCTATGACAGAAATGAGCGATGGGAGCAGTTCTTTTGCTCCATAATTGGACGTCCTTAATTCCTTATATGTATTTCTGTATGTACTATCTCCGCTTAATCTTGCACCTTTGGAAATGGACGTTCAAAGACGTACCTATCTGATATATGCAATTCCACGCGATTTGTAAATTGTTCCCATGTACAACAGAACATGAAAAGTTTGGGTCGAAAGTGACTGGTTCTGTCGAACACATTGAAGGATGAGAAACAAACCAGCTGAAATTCCAGGATAACAAAGGAAGAGAACTAATAGATCTATAACCATTATGGTTCCAGCTCGGGGGCGAAAGCAAACAGTTGGATTGGTTCTTTCAATCTGTGACTTGGACCCAGTGCTAAATGCAATGAGTACTCATCGTTTTTCACAATCGAGCCATCTGTTTTTCGTCCCTCTGAGTTTTTTTAATCACATTGTATGCCGTGTGAGCAGGATATGGTATATACAGTATGTGGTGCAAAGTTTACAAGGAGAATGCAACCACAGTTGTACCTACATGTGCAAGTCATTCGGACTGCTTCTCTCGAGATACTCTTGAGTTGTAAGGCAGATGAGTATGAAACTGAGAACATCACGTATAGGTGACAGTGTAACCCGTTCCTGACATCAGCCTTGCACCCTGTACAAGTACACTATTAGAAGCAGAATAAAGTTTTTTTTCCTTCTCCCTGCCAAAGTGTTGTATTGCGGGGCGGCATAATTTCAACTGCAGACCCATCTTCAGTCTCATCCAATAGGGATGTTCAAGTCCTCTCTGTGTCCGTTTTCTTCTCTTTCCAATATTCTAGACCAGGCTGTGATATTATCGAGTCTTATAGCTTCCTTATACTCATCGAGAATGGCTTAGCAGGTTTGCAATGGCGCTTGCCGATCAATTTGAAATCGTTTTCCTAGGGCGGTCCCATTGAACAAGGGCTCATATATTTCCTGCAGAAGGATATCGCCGAGATCTTCTTGAAGAGCTTTTGCGGATATTCCATAGGTGGCGGTGAATCATATCACGCTCTGTCACCTGATATTCCTAGTTTCGCCCTAGGCCCGACTTCATCGGCTTAGTCACCTTCACTTTTCCCATACAACATTAAAAAGTTTAATTCTCGCTGATGGTGGAGTTAACCACTGACCAAGGAGCCTGCCAACAATGAGACAACTTCGTTGCTTTGGTCGCCGAACACATTCAGCAGATAAAATTTATCTGCGAGGCCGTATATTAACCCGGAGGGCGATTCTGTCTGACTTTGTGAGACCAAACAAGGCTGCTGATTGCCTAAAAGGCGACATTCTCACTGCTCATTGTCATGTCTTCCGAATCTCGTCCTCTATCTCATCCTGGCGAGTCAGTACACTCCCATGATCATACTTATTATAGATGGCAGAACGTGCCAGTTCGATCACGAAAAAGCCGCGGTTCATCGAAGAAGGGCTGTTTGACTTGCAAAACGCGACGCGTGAAATGTGACGAAGTGTATGTGTCACGGTGGTTTTTCTGAGACCTCATCAAAACTTAGCTGTACTTCTCTAGTCGTCCAGTATGCACAGCTTGTTCTCGGCGGCAAGAAGCTTGTGCTTGGAGCGATGACACGGACGCTCTCCTAATTCTTCCTCCCGTGGCCAGGTTGGCGCTCAAGCCTTCCAAGGATCGGCAGCTTTCCCTACCCCCTTTGAGCGACTTCCGTACCCAAGAACTCGAACTATTGCATAACTGGAGCTCGAACACTATGTTTACATTCATCCCAGACGTACCTGCCATTCAATATTGTTTCCAGGTTACGCTTCCCCAAATCGCTTTTCGGAACGAGTTCCTCCTCCATGCCATGTTTGCCATCACATCTCTCCATATGCACCATCTTCTCCCATCATCTAACTATCTTCCTTTGGCTAAAATGCATTGTCATCGTGCAGTTCTTGGGGTTTTCAATGCTATGAAGGATTCCGTATCATCAGAGGCTACCTTCATGGCAAACATTCTCCTTTCAGTATATTGGTTAGCTTCACCTGCTTGGGAGTCGATACATCATGATTCCTACCCAGACGTCTTCAATTGGATTCCGGCAGCTAGGAAGTTCATGTGTAGGGTTGGGTCCTTCCACCGGGACATGCAGGAGGGTAGTGTACCAGCTCCCTCCCTCCTTCCACCATCAATCTTTACTGCAAAGAAGCCGAAACCTTTCGAATTAGCTCCCTTTCCAGACAGCTTCTACCATATCTATCGTCCAGAAGTATGTCAACTGGACGTAGACGAGCTTGGGGACCCACATATTCTCGCTATATATGAGCTCGCTCTTCACCAAGTTTCAAAGTGCTGCTGGTCCGTTTTCAAGGATTGTGAATTCCACACTTCGGCAATCTATCCACTTCTATCCGTAGTACCGGAAGAGTTCATCAGCCTGTTTCTGGAGAAACGACCCAGGGCGATGATCCTAGTGGCCCACTTCTGTGCGATTCTGGGCCACTATGATGGACCATGGTGGTATTCTTGGGACAGGTGTCGACACGATCTGCAGCGTATTTTATCTCTTCTAGATAACAAGTGGATGCCCTGTATGGAATACCCGCTCAACATGTTAGCAATGAATCACCAAATTTGAGGACATGTTTGGAATATGACAAAGAATCCAATTGAATTTCCAGAGTAACAAAATGGACAAAGAGAGGATACAGTAGATCTACAAGTCAATGGAGGAAAAATACCAAAAGAATGCTTCAGAAGTGACCAGACGTACAAGAGATGAATGAGGCAATGAAAGTGATATGTAAGCATCAGATACAAAGTGAATGAAGAGACGGTAGTCATCGCTAGCGTGAAATATTTGATAGTGGAAATTTGTTTGGTGGTATTCCCAGAATAATTATCATGACAGAAGCTGGAGCATTGGTGGACAAAGACACATGGTCTCATGAGGATCGTTCCTTTACACGACGAGAATCTGGAGCAGTGGTCGGGCGACGACGAACACTGCGTTTAAGAGTCTTCGGAGAGGATATTACTGGCCGTTCTGAAGAAAGATTCGTAGAAGGGATAGCGATAACTAGCTCCGGAGGTTTTTGCGAGCGGGATTTGCGTTGTCGTGTACTTCGCTGTGATGTCGTACTCAGCGGACGACGATCCGAAGTCGGCGTCGCGGGAATTGGAGTCGAATTAGGATCCTTGTTGTGATCCTGTAAGAATGCCGGCAGTGCGCTGTACGGATCCATATCTTCGCACTCTGATACCTCCTCCGGTGGTACTGATTTCCTTTGCGGGTCATCGCGCACTTGGCGTAGACAACGGTATTCACGCATATTGGGAATATACTCCAAGGATAGGACTGACCCGCTAGGGGTTACTGGAAAGTGCGCAGAGATGGGGGATGGAAGGTTGTAGGAGGAAGCTGTTGATGTTCTTGACAAAGGGCTGAGTGAACCCAGGTCTGATGAATGTGTCTAGAGTTGGTGTCAGGAAAAGTAATAGACGAAGAATTTTGTCGGTATTACTCACTGAATTCGTCTGGCGGGCATGGTAAGAACTTGTTCGACTTCTGACTACAAAGGGAGCTGGTTTTCGGTCGAGGAGATATGGAGATGGATTCCGCTTCTCCTTTCGGTCTGTCCTCGCATGGGTCAATGGCCGGCCGCCTTCACGGGATGGAAAGCTAAACACCAGAGGGCCGCCTTCATGATAGGCAGGCAAATTTGCTACATGTATTGGTAACGGAGGAACAGGAGGAGGTAATGGAGGTGGAGGGGGTGACGTCGATGAAAATGATGGCGTAGACGGAGGCCTTGAGATCGCCCTCTTCGTAGGTGACAATGAGCAAGTAAGAGCCGATGCACGTCGACGGAGTCGGGTCATAAACGTAGTCGTCTCGTGATCATCTGGTGTCGCGGGAAGAGCTTTCTCTTGAAGTTGGCATGGCAAGGCGAACGGAAGTGGGCCACACTCTCCCATCTACGAGCGAGAATCGAGCTGTGGATATCGTCGGTGAGGTTGAAGAAGTCAGGTAAGACTAAACGAACCTCCATAGATATACCCATACAGTCCTTGGTAAGGGACGGCCGCCAGCTAAATAAATTGCCCTGAGAATGCAGAGTAGTTCTTGGAGGATACCCAGAAGGATTTAAGCCGTTAGAAGTCAACATGTCGTAATTTAGGAACGACTGAATAGAACAGGCCTGGGAACTTTGAGCCAGTTCCTGTTGACGTTGTTGATAGGATGTGAAGATGGTGGGATATCACAAGTTGAAGTGCTGCGTGGTCTCTCGCACGCGACATGATGGCACTAAAGAAAGGACCTGGCCACGCCATCGCTCAGACCTGGCTCGTTCGCTGGGTACCGTATAGGACCAAAATAACTATGAATGGCGGAGTTGTGGATATTACTAAAAAAGGGTAGCTGTATGATTCTCAGGGAATGTTACTCGGTCTTCCATTCCTAGATTCCTGTCCAACATCCCGCCAACCTTAACCTCTGTTTCACAGAACAAAAGTGAGAGAAATATGCAGCTCTAACCATTGGTCGTCCTTAGCTTGATGCTACGGCTCATTCACCCTTCCACTTTTGACTGTCTTTGGGACTCCTCCAGATCCACATAAAACGTATGATGAAATGAGAAGAGGGGGTATGTTTCCAGAGGACCACGTCAGGCTTTGGAAGTACAGGATCACGAACTCTGTTATCAGGGCCAGGGCCACACCAGGTCGTTTCAAATGGATGAACGTATTGACGACGAAGTAGGGTGCGATGTTGATCCAGGCCAAGTTAAAGGAGCTGAACAGGAGGTATCATGAGAGGAGCGGTATGTGGTAAGCCAAGCCAGCCAGGGCACCGGTCCGAGATTATAATTCCGCAAAAGTTGAGGAGGGTTACAACAATACGAGGTAGCTCCACGGCTTCCTCTGTTAATTCAGTAACATTCAGAATTCATACCTACTATTGTAATAGAGAGAGAGCCTGAGACAGTCGATCGTAAGGTCAGATGCGACATCCTCCATATACTTCAGCCTAAAGGCTAGAAAATGAAGTCTTGGTGCTACTATTCATCATGTCCGGAAGTACGTTCAGAATTGATCGATTACTACGAACGGCAAGAACAGGCTCCCCTGACTGTGTGAGAGGAAGCAGGATGACCAAAAGCGAAATAGTTGAAATCGAGAGGGCCTCCTGGACAACAGAAGGTACAGGCTATGGTTATTAGGTCCGGTACACCTAAACTCAAAGAGACTCAGCCCATTGTAATGGTATCTCATCACTTTGGAGTTCCCATGGTGGCAAGAGGCAAGCTTCAACTTCATGTCATCTTCCGATCATTGGGACAAATTCCACAAGTTCAAATGCAAGGCTTGGAAACTAGTCTAGGTGAAACAAAAATACAAAATTTAAAACTAATATTCCTAACATGATACAAAAAGGTCGCAAAGTCCAGTCCAAAGCACAGTATTTAGGTTGACCAAAAGCAAACAGAATCAAGACAAATCATACATGTAAACAGGAACCCCAAAACATTCTAAACAATAATGCCTGCATACATTGCAGACCCACCTCCCTTTCCACCAGTCAGCTTAGCTAACTTGGCAAGCCTAGCTTCCTCCTTAGCCTTTTTCTTCTTTCTTGCCTCAGCCTTTGCAGCTTTCTTCTCATCTGCCTTGACTGACTCTTTTGAGCCTCCAGGTTTGCTCTTGACAGTGGCCTGAGTCTCAGAGGACCCTGCAGAGTGGACAGCTTGAGAGAATTAGGTGAGAAACAAGTTGATGTACAAAGCGGTTGTGACTTACTGTCAAGTGAGCTTCGAGATCTACCGGCCCGTTGAAGCCAGCTAGGCTTCGGAGGTGCGAGAGCCGGCTTATTTGGTTCCGTCTCGGATTGTGTGTATGCCGGTAAAGGCGGTGGTTTCTGCTCGGGTGGCGGAGGAATTGGTGCAGAGAGTGAAACCTGACTTGATGAAGACGAAGACTTCAAGGACGAAGAACTTTGCATCTCGGATAGGGTGGTCAGTTCTGACGGCACCCTGCTCATTCTAGATCGCGATTCTTGACTAGAGTATGAATATTGCGAACTGCCTTGACTAGAGTGCGAATATTGGGAACTGCCTTGGCTCGAGCGAGAATACTGAGAGCTTCCTCCAAGCGAATTTACCGACGACGCTCGATTAGGTCTATATACGAAGAGTTAGATATACCACCTAACTTCAAGTAATTCACAAATTCTAACTCACCGGTCTTTCAGAGATCGTTCAATGAATCCCATTGTTCTAGGTTCAGATGGAGTAATCGGTCGAGAATTAGAAGCAATAGGCATAGAACTGTGCACAGTCTGGGGGTAATGAGTCCGTTGACTCGCCATTCGGCGCGCTCTAAGACAAAAGTGAGTCTTTTAGCAGTCAGAATGGAATATTGAAACGGACCTCTCATGGAGACTCTGGCATCCAGCACTAGCTGCAACCCTAGCAATCTCCTCGGCAGTCTCTGGTGTAAGCGCCAAGTGAAGCGCGTGCTTGATCAAATCTCGAAGATGAGGAATGCCGTAGCTCGTCGCGACAGAGAGCAGTCGTCCTCTAACTTCGGGAGAATGCTGGAGAGGAGTGACAAGAGAACGAGTGTAAAAGTACTCCAGCAAAGCCCTAGTTGTGTCGCGATTCTCACCAAGGCGGAATGAGGACGTGGTCAGGCGTGAGTTCCCAGCAGCTCCCTCTGGTCGTCCCTTCAACACATCCAAACGATCTTTCATCCACGGCCAACTCTGTTCCAAAACTGTCCTTGAGCAAGAAATTTCTGTCCCATCTCCACAAATCAACTGGAAGTCAGCGAAATGCTGACCTCCCAAAGTAGCCAAACCGAGCTCTTGCAAGGATGATTCCAGGTCTTGTTCTGGTGGCTGGTAAACTCCATAACTCTCAAGGTCGAACAAAATCGCGTCGTCAAAGCTCATAGCTCGAGAAGTATAGTCTTCATCCATGGAAGAACTCCTATCGCCTAACACGATGAGCTTGTTGTCCCGGGCGAAGACAACAGAGCCATGCCAGGACCCATCACGGAGAGCTTCATCACACGGGAGGCGCGTCCACTCCATCGAAGAAAGATTGAGAGAGGACATGGAGAAGACATAGTGGGGACCATTGACAGCAACTCCACTAAGGAGAAGGTGTGCTCCGACCATGTGTCCTGTAGGGAATCGAAGGCACGGCGGACGTTGTCCAGACATGCGTCGAGTGCGGTCAAAGATGTGGAATGTTCGACCGTCCTTCTGCCCACGGTCGGTCTCAAAGAGATGTAGGTTTGTATGTAGTTGGATATCCTAAGAAAGTCCGAGGTAACTATTAACGACGCACTGGCAATTCAAACACACGTGACTTACCACTCCATTGAAATTGTTGAAAAGATAAACACCTGGGGGCTCTTCGTTCGTCCGACGTTGTGAAAATGACATATGGTGAAGAGTAGGATCGCCTTGAACATTGCTACTCTTTCCAGGATCCACCACCTCCAGAGTAGATGACATGGCGACAGAACGGTATCGCCCAACATGCACAGAGACAACCCTTTTGTCTATCCACCTTTTCGTGGTTAGGTCGCAGACAAGGATGTCGTCGAACCATTGATCGTGGATGTCTTGCCCTCCAAACTGCCAAAGATTAAGAATCACGCTTGTTATAGATCCCCGCATGAAACTTACTATGTATAAAAGGTCTCCAGCAATTGCCGACACGGGAGCGTAACGGGCTTGCGGCGAGAACGGGCCCGGTGAAGGAGGAAGAAGGTTTGCTGTCTGTACCCACATTTGGGATGGGATATGGAAAATGTGGATATCATTCAAGTCAAATGCGTATGGAGAATTATCTGTCTGGCGCAGAGTACGTCCGCCAAAAATGACCAGGCTGTCGTTCCCTACATGAACGGTCAATTTGGGTGTCAACTGGCAGAAAAAGACTTACAAATATTTGCTGTATGGAAATATCGTGGAGCTGGGACGGTCCCGTCCTGCAGTGGTGGAATTTCGAACCATTGGAAGGTGTTCAGATCCAAAACAAAGAGGTCTGAAACAACAGTTTTATTGTCTGGTAACAGACCGCCCTGTTGGATAGTTTAGTCAAGTAGGACTCGACGCACGAAAGATTCAAAGCGTACGAAAAGATAAAGTTGGTCCCCTGCTACGGTCATTGAAGCACCCTGTCCTATCGTAATAAGATGTAGCCCATCCAACTAAACAGGTTGGCCCACCTTGCGCTTGGAGGGCACTCTCCCACCCGTGGCCCGACAAACGACAGCAGGATCCATAGTGCTGTGGTACAAGGAAGAAAAGGGGGGATGCGAAGATTTAGCCTTGACATCGCGTCTCGTGGTTTTAACGGATTCTCAGCGCTTGAATTGGCGGCCAATGCCACAATGGATAATGATAGTTCCATTGACCATCAGGAACCAAGAAGCGTCAAATCTCTGGACAGCGGTGATGAACAACACAACCAGACCCAGTTAGGAAGTGCGGCTACTGAACTCACAGATCAAAGCGTTCAGTTGCCGTACTTGTCACTTCCTCCAAATTTTCGTGCCTTGGGCTAGGCCTTAAGGGATCCTCCAGTATCGCAGAACCCACGTAAATCATTTGAATATTGCAGATAAGAAGAGAAGATCATGGAAGCCCTTTTCTGATGTCAATTTAGTGAAAGAGCACGAGGAAGCAAACAAAATGTACGACGCACGTGTGTGGGTAATATCACCTGCAGACCCTGCACAGTGTAGGGTCGACACAGAATCGGTTTCCCGACAAGGCAGGAACACCTGCTATCATGAATGTTGAGCGGCAAGAAACAGACTACGAGCAGCTTCTCACCGCTAAAGAGCGAATGGCATATGGGCTGGGTTCAGCCAAGGAGAAGCATCCAACTGAATAAAAGCATGGTGCACTTCGAAAAGCGTATATTGAGAGGAAATTCGTGGGAAACTAATGCCAAGACTTGTTTGTTGACGTGGGTGACCAGAGCAAATCCAGACAGCAACCGCGATCAGGCAGCTGGTCACCCCAACATGTTTTGTGACCGTCGCGTCCACAGCAGCTCCATGCTGAGTTTACCAAAAGGAATATTACAAAGACTAGGATTATTTGAATTTTTTTCAGTAAGTCACCCCGCGGCCCTCGTGCGCCACCAGAAAACTCCGAGCAAAGCATAGATTCATCAGCATCCTGGAAACTGCTGAGTAATTCCCCGAGTCGAATAACGCAAGCATTTCCTATGCTAAAACTGAACATGCTCCAAGGCAGAAATATCGAGGAAGCAGATGAAACTATGGGACTCAGGTGACAGCTCAGCTGGCCTCTTTCCTGTTATCACAACATTTTTCATGCGCCCAGCGTTGAATAATCTTATGCCAGCTTTCTAAGATGTACTGTCAGCCTGACAAATCCCCCGAGATCGCGCGATTTACCCTTAGAACTCAATAGTATAAGAAGAGGCCATATATAGGTTTATCATCAGTATTCTCTTCCTCCCGCCCTCATCCTATTACTATGGCCCCCATCAAGAACGGTCGACTTCTATTCAAATCCCCTCACTCAGGTCTTATCCCAGTCCCAGGCGAAACAGCTGTCTACGACGAAACTCAGACTCTTGATCTTGAAACTGTTCCTCTCAACGGAGGGTACCTTGTTAAAAACCTGTATGTATCTGTGGATCCATATCTACGAAGTTATATTGTATGGCTTCCCCCTTGATCTGATATTCGTTTCTAATAGCGCCCTATAGAAAACCCAGTTCAAAGTGGATGAAACGTATGATCCCAAAAGGCTATGTTCATTGACGGATGTATTCAAGACGATGTAGGATAAAGAATTTTGGGATCGCCCGAGTCCTTCGTTCTGAATATGCTGGTGTCAAACCAGGTGACCTAGTATACGGTCGACGAATTGGTAAGCCTAGAGGTGTATCACTGTCTACATAATTTGAAGCTGACGTTGGTCCAGAATTTGCGGAGTACAGCATTTTGAACGAGCTGGATACTGGTGAAGCCTGGACGGCTTTTCAGCTAATTGAAAACCCCTACAAGCTTTCTTTATCCACATTTGTTGGTCATGCAGGGATGGCTGGTATGTTGGGTACATATAAATCTCTCTCAGCATAGCAAATCCTCGTTGTTAGGCAAGACAGCGTATAACGGTTGGAGAGAATATGCTCGCGCAAAAAAGGTAAGTGTCACCATGTTCATTGGAAATGGAACCCTAAAACAATATAGGGCGAGACTATATTCATCAGCACCGGTGCCGGACCTGTTGGCTCGTAGGCAGGCTTCCTTTTCCTTTTGACATCCACCTTACAGCCAGCAGCTTGGTCATCCAATTTGCTAAGGCAGAAGGTCTGAAGGTCATTGCATCGGCTGGTTCGGACGATAAGGTCCAGTTTATGAAAGACTGCGGAGCAGACGTAGCTTTCAATTACAAGACTACTAGCACGGATGAAGTGCTGTCCAAGGAAGGACCACTCAACATTTACTGGGATCACGGTACTCCCTTTCCTCATTCAATTTGAATTGGCCACCCATCTAACTCTCAACGCACTAGTTGGTGGCGCAACGTTAGATGCAGCGCTCGACCATGCCGCCCAATTTGCCCGATTCATCGTCAGTTATTTCCCACATCTGTGCTATGCATTCTTCGACATCTTTCTAGGAGTGTGGTATGATTGGTGCTCAGCCGATCAATGTATGGCGTTTTCTTCATTGTGCCGGATAACTATCTTAAAAGATTAACCAGAACTTGCCTAAAATCATTGGCAAAACCATTTCTCTCCATGGCTTCATGGTCGACAAGCTTCAACACAAGTATGATGAAGACTTCTACAAAGAAATTCCCAAGCGTCTCGCTAATGGGGAATTGAAATACAGAGAGGAGATTACGGAGGGGCTGGAGAATATGATTGAAGTTTTGGGTGGTTTGTTAACTGGCAAGAATCAGTTAGTTTTTCTTTCTTTCTCAACACGGAAATTGAACTGCTTTTAGTGGTAAAGCGATTATTAAAGTTGCGAAAGATGAATAATCTCAAGAATGTACGTTTTACTTGAATCGACATCTTGCCTTCTGCGTTACCGCATCAGCAACACCCCAACCACGTTGGTATAAACATCTGTAACGTCTGCTTCAAGTTGCAGTTGTATTTAATGCCGCACCTTGATTTTGGGCAGACATCCCAGTGCTTGCACAGATTTTAAGCTCTAAATGTTAGCCCTGTTCGCACATCCGCTCTGTTCACTGCCTGCTCAATTTGGATATGTCGAGCATAAAAATATATTAGCTATCGCATTTGATAACATTTAATGATATCATAAATCCTGCCAAAGACGGAAGAAAGTGATTCAACAACCCTCTGTTGTCTCCCTAGTAGCCCATTTCTGTATTGAACATGGGAATAAGCAAATTACCGGACTTAATCAGCCTGGTAAACCAGTTGCCGAGGACAATTCCCCACAAGATTCCCAGATATGTCACACCTCCCCTCTGTAGAAAACAAATCAGGGAGGCTCTGCATCGTAGTAAGGGACGAAGCACTTACCCTGCCATTAACCACAGCTATTGCCTCTCCACTCGGTTTATATTCCTTCATTTTGCTCTTTCCATCTAAGAATGCCAGGACATTCTGAGCAATATAGCTTGCGTGTTCATTTGCTTTCTTAATCGTCTTCTGCTCGGGAAGGTCTGTGATATCGCCCATAGCAAAGATGGAGTCGTGTTGTTTAACCTGGAATGTAGAGCGTATCTGAACCTGACCTTTGCCATTGAGAGAAGAGGAGAGGGGTGTTGTATTGAGGAAGGATGTATTGGGACGGCCTCCGCGAGCCGAGAGCTAGAGAGGTGATTAAGGTCATGTCTTGGGGCGGAAGAAAAATCTGAATAAACGAACCACCAAGTCGGCTGGTATATGCTTTCCATTTCTAGTCCTCATTCCGTCCAAGGCTGGGAAAGACGATATTTCGTCTATGGCATCGTTGTAAACGATATCAATATTTCTCTCCCGTACACTTTTATCGACGCGTCGGCGGAAACGTTCAGGATAGGCATCATTGAGGAGCAAGAAGCCCATATGAACAATCGTAATTGGCTTGTACTATATACTATCATCAGCTGGATGTTATGGAGAGGATATAGGAAATGAAGTTCACCGGGTATTCGTCCCTAATTTCACCAGAAAATTCACAGCCAACGCTCCCGCCACCAACCAGGACAATACTTTTCGCGTCCTTGATTTGTTTACGGGTCTGTACAATGTATTCCTTCGTCGTGTCTTCCGTAGGCTGGTTATGGAAAGCCAGAGGTCCCTCCCAGGTTGACCCGGTGGCTAGGACAAGAACATCGTAATCGAGGACGTCCCCATTCGCCAATTCGATGGTTCCACCGCCGGACCGTCCAGATTTCGCGGGGAACACGTTGACTACTGTCCCCTGAATGATAGTTCCATTCTTCTTTGGAAATATCCTGTCGTACGGCAGCATGAACGTGTCACCTAATTCCCCATTTTGCGAGACGATATGGCGAATGGACGCTGGCATCCATGTACTGAATGAATGTTTCGAAACCAAGACGATGTTGTACGTTGTGGAATCTGTCTTTTTGCTAAACCAGCTTTGAGAAATCTTGTCTAACCTGTGGGAGATTTCTCGTGCAGCTTTGGCGCCGCTGGAACCGCCGACGATGACAATGTTTTTCACGTCTGAGGTCATGATGTAAAAGTGAGTTGTAGGAGACTTAGAGAATGAACACGATCCAAGGTGATAACTGTGTTAAATATTTAGAATAAGTGAGGGGGGGAGCCGCTGACCCACCACGCTCTGTCACTTCGGGAATTGATTTCTCATCTCGATTACGTCACGAATTCTTTCACCATGTCTCGTCTCTGGTCGCCTAATTACTTTGACGGTGTAACATAACGGGTATGAATTCCATTTGCAAAAATTGGGAAAACGTTCTGAGATTGTTTTGAGAGAAATCTGTTCTTAACCTTCTCAGCTCTCACAGGTGGCAATGGCGGAGCACGAATGAAGCTACTGACTTCAATGTACTCAGCAAGCTCTAGTCATTAATGGCGCACAGATACTGCATGACTCACACGTTTTTAGTACGTTGAACGAGGTAACTTGGGAGTTACCATGTGATTGCCGCGTATGTTTGAATCGCGAGAAACTTCGAAAAAGTCTTGAAGAAAAGAGAGTAATCGGCAAACAAAGTTCAAATTCCTAGGCTCTCTATTGTGAGGGGACTTGTATAATACCTGAGAATCGAGGACGGCGAGGAAACCAAAACACTTCCCTTAAACTAGCGTTGCTCTGCTTTTCTCTTCATGTATACTCGTAAACAAAGCACTTAGCACATCTGGATAAATGACTTATGAAGCTTTCCATGATATGATCCCCTTTTAAAAAAGGTGGCAGTGAGCTTAGCCCATCATTTTTCCCCTCCCAGCTTTCATGGTAAATGGGATGAAGAGGGAATGCATCTGAGCGATTATCTCATTGTTTGGAAGCTTCTGAGGGCTCCAAAGTGGTACATCTAATGTGGTATACTGTATAATCTAATAACCCATTTCTGTATTGAACAGAGGAATCAACAAATTCCCAGACTTAACGAGTCTGGTAAACCAGCTTCCAAAGACGAGTCCCCATAGGATTCCTAG
The DNA here is from genome assembly GCA_021399455.1 of Flagelloscypha sp. PMI_526. Lineage (NCBI taxonomy): Eukaryota > Fungi > Basidiomycota > Agaricomycetes > Agaricales > Niaceae > Flagelloscypha > Flagelloscypha sp. PMI_526. The sequence continues at coordinate 42,091 of JAJTUO010000127.1, forward strand.
ATATGTCACGCCTCCCCTCTACAGAAAAACGAATCAGAGAGAATTGTCATTAGATCGCAGAAAGAGACACTGACTCTGCCATTAACCACAGCCAATACTTCTCCACTTTGCTTGTATTCCTTCATCTTACTCTTACCATCTAGGAATGCAAGAACGTTCTGGGAAACGTAGCTTGCATGTTCATTCGCTTTCTTAACTGTCTTTTGCTCCGGAAGCTCTGTAATATCACCCATAGCAAAAATAGCGTCGTGCTGTTTGAGTTGAAATGTGGGACGTATCTGAACTCGACCGTTATCGCTGAGAGATGATAAAAGAGGGGTTGTATTGAGAAATGAGGTGTTCGGACGGCCCCCACGAGCTGATAGCTAAAGAAAAGCAACAAAAGGTCAGGTTTCACAGTTGGGAAGAGAAATGGAATGAACAAACCACTAAGTCAGCTGGGATGTGCTTCCCATTTCGAGTCATCACTCCATCAAGAGCAGGGAAGGGTGGTATTTCGTCTATGGCATCGTTGTAGATGATATCGACATTTCGCTCGCGTACGCTTTTGTCGACACGTCGACGGAATCGTTCAGGGTAGGCGTCGTTGAGGATTAAGGAGCCACTGTGAACAATCGTAATAGGTTTGTCCTATAGTTTATCCTCAGTTGGTTATAAGAGGGAAGGGTGGAGAAAATGAGCTCACAGGATATTCGTCCCGAATTTCACCAGAAAATTCGCAACCAACGCTCCCACCCCCGACCAGAACACTGCTTTTCGCGTCTTTGATTTGCTTACGCGTCCGTACGATGTATTCCTTCGTCGTGTCTTCCGTAGGTTGGTTATGGAAGGCCAAAGGTCCCTCCCAGGTTGACCCGGTGGCTAGGACAAGAACGTCGTAATCGAGCACGTCCCCGTTTGCCAGTTCAATAGTCCCACCTACGGACGTTCCATGTTTCCCAGGAAACACGCTGACAACAGTCCCTTGAATGACAATTCCATTCTTCTTTGGAAATATCCTGTCGTAAGGAAGCATGAACTGGTCTCCAAATTCCCCTTTCTGCGAGACGATATGACGAATGGATGCAGGCATCCATGTACTAAAGGAATTTTTTGAAACCAATATAAGGTTGTGCGTAGTCGAATCTGTTTTTTTGCCAAACCAGCCCTGAGAAAGCTTGTCCAGCTTGAGAGAAATTTCGCGTGCAGCTTTGGCACCGCTGGAACCGCCGACAATGACGATGTTCTTTACATCGGAGGTCATGATGTAGAAGAAAAAGTAGGAGACTTGCAAAAAGAATGTGATACTAACTAAAAACTGTTAAATAATCGGAACAGGTGAGGGGTTGCCGAGAACGGGAATTGCTGACACACCATGCTCAGTCACTTCGGGAATTGATTTCTCGCCTGAATTGTGTCCTGTATTCTTCACAATGCCTTCAGTTTTTCATTTGCCTTGAAGATAACCATAGTGAGCGATAACCCCGGCCGCCAAATTCAGCTAAGAGTACGCCAACGTTTTGGACATTGCCGAGTCCAAATCTCGAAGAACACAACATTCAGGAAGAGGAGTTTTCTTTTCCGAAGCTCAATAAACAACCTAGAAAACTTCCAGGATATTCTTCTGATGTTAGGGGATGTTGTACCACACTTGAGAATCTGGGGCGGTGACGGCGAGCACCAACCGTGCTACAAAACCCCGTGACTCTTGTGGTCTTGAGAAACCGTGCACCGTTACTCTGAACGCATCGCTGCGTTCAACAGAAACACCCGACGACACGTAATGAATGATTTATAAAACAAACAACCTTCTATAATTTTGCATGATATAATCCTTTTCGGACAATGGACTTAGTCCGAACACATCTTGTCAAGTACTGTCACCTGGTTCTGCCTCCCTTCTCACCATCTCAGCTTTCATGTCGGCTTATGTATTGCAATAGCTGAATTAAAATTTCCCCGCCCAACTCGTTCCAAATAACAGACAGGCTACTTGACGTACCTTTGAAGTCAACAGCTCTCCACAGCTTTTTCACATCTTCCGCCACGTCTACTGACTCTACACCTTGCTATATGTAGAATAGCCTCTAGCGGACTGCTTTCCACGAACGACCATGTTGTGCATTCGTCGTTGGTCCAAGGAAGAGTCTCTTCCTAAAGACGCAGCAGCAATTCCTCCGCTTCTCAAACGAGATGCAGACGGTCATTGGACGTTTACCCGACCTCCTCCTGTTCTCCCCCTTGATCTCGCTCGTACCATATTCGAGTATGCAGCCTTTGAGGATTCCAAGACGGCACTAGTCCTTCTTCGAACAGCAAAGACTGTTCATCTCTGGTAAGTATCCTTTCATATTCTGACACTCCTTGCTCCATTTCCTGATTATTTACTAGGACCGGCGCATTGTTCTATCGCAATATAACTCTCACAAATCCGGCTCAAGTTCCATCACTAACATCACTTCTCTCTCGCTCGTATAAACTCTGCAGCCTCATCCGAACCCTCAAAATTGATTATAGCCTCGCTCTGAACTATAAACCAGCTCGAATTGCAGAGATTCGAAAACTTATCATGCACCTTCCTAGACTCTCTCTTCTGTCTTTCAAAGAGGCAGGCGGACTTCACGAAGTCACTCCACTGCCGCATTTCGGAGAAGGAGGGAAGAAACTTAGGTATCTGCATCTAGACAATTTGGGTTTAAACTCCGTATTCCAACTCTTCGATGCCTCTTCGGAATCACCCAACTCAATAACCCACCTCTCTGTCAATGGAGTACACCTTTCATACCTCTCGTCCATCATCAGCGCGCGACTGCATTTTCATCGTCAACATATCCCCTCGATGCTGACGTTGACGCATATATCGATCCAAGGACCACTTTCGAAAGATCCTGGAAGGCTTCTTTCAGCTGGATTAGTGTGGAATCTTCAGAGTCACCTAATTCCAAGTCTTCCGAATAGCGTGCAAGTTTGCTTGTTGTGGGATTATCCTGTCGTTGTTGGGAATGGCGAGCCATTAGCAAACGACGTGGTTGCCTTGTTAAGTGGTCGACTTGATTCCCGCATTTTATTTGCCTCAGAGAAGAGTTGGACTTGGGAAAGGGATGGAGAGCGGGAGCCGGAGTGGATCATGTTCGTCGTTGTCTGGCCACGCGAACGAGGACACTCAGTGGAGATGTTTGGGAAAGGCACAGGAACAGTTTGGGAGAAGGCAGATAAAGTACAACAAGAGCGTAGAGCATGGCTTGCAGAAACAACTGTATAAGATGTCTACAACACAACACATATAATCAAATGTATACAAGATATACCCACGCCATTCATCTAAAATCTATGCCATACAAACTCACCAGGTTTGCCAATGGGACGAAGTGGTTTCGCCGACTTTCCGACCTCAACTCCTTGTCCAGGCATAGTGGCACTGGGATTCAGCCCTGCACCAAGCGCTGTTGGGTCTCTCACACTCAAGTACTCTCCCGTCGGTTTCACAGGCGTATACTTGATAGACCTCTGACAAATTTCATCTCCTTTGCCAGCCAGAAAATCAACTGTCGCGTTCACTGCAGCCCTGAGCACCAACTCCGCAGAACATTTCAATCCCGTCATCTTCCCGATAAATCGTGGAAGCAAGAGGAAGACGTCAGAGAAGGAAGGGTGCGTGGATCCAGCTATCCTGAAAACGAGAGGTGCATGTGGTGCTTCGCCGCAATCATTGGTTCTTATGACTTGTTCGACGAGAATTTTGAATTCGTTGCCAAAGCAGAATTCTTCCGAGTTGACTACAAGGAGAGGATGGGGAAGGCGTCGCGTCCAAGGTTCCAAGCCTGCTCAAAACAGGTGTGAAAAAAACTGGGAATTACGTAGGGAATTACACAAGGGCGTACGTTGGACAGCTGGATCCATAACAATAACCGCTTTGTAAGGATGCTTGTTGTCTGCACTGACCGCCAATGCTGCAGCCCCGCCAAACGAATGGCCAGCTAGAATTGGGCAGCTCGTATCGACGTTATGCCAGAGAGACCAGTCGAAGTCTTTGAGCTTAGACGTGAGCTGGTTCACGACGTCGTCGCCTTGGGAGAGGCACTTCATAAACTTGATGACCTCGTGAATTTCAGCACAGCGCATCTCGAGTTGGGCGTGTCGAAGAATGGTATCGTCGGTAGGTTGTGTGTCGAGGTTCGGCCAACTGAAAGCGAGTTAGAAAAGTATGTACCTTTGCAATCTGGGCATCTTACTGTAAGTCCTTCCAATCCAGCCAATCCACAACCTTAATCGTACCATCCAACATTGTGACTTGGGAAGTGGGACTGGTGCCATCCCTGTGCTCGAGCGACGCGACGACATAGCCTCTGGAAGCCAACTCTCCACATAATGCAGAGTACATGAGACGCGAGGAGCCTGCACCATGACTAAAAATGACGAGGTGCCAGGGCTTTCCATTTGGAGGAGACATGAGTGATGCATTCATATCGGCAGGGAAGGTAGTCCCAGATACAGCAGCGGCTGCGATGGGGTCTAGACGGATATCGTGAGCGTACAGATTAAATCTTGAACGCATGACATACATGCAAGGGCATGATACCACGGAGTAGTCCTATTCGCCATTTTCAGGAATCCGTGAATCGTTTGCTTTAAACTAGATGGGATGAAATGATAAAAAGTAAGCTAGCGTGATTTATGCTGGAGATAATGCATACCTAGGAAACCATAGTGGACGAATAGGAGAGTCCCTCGCCTCGCATGGATAGAACAATGTGAAGGAGACAGTTTCCATCCTCAGACCTGGTTCCTCTTCGGGGCTTGATTTTCGCGTGAATGTCCCAAAGTACCGATGATCGACTGGGAATTCTATCTCACAAACACCAACATTGAGATGGCCGGTATAATCAGGTAACATCCGGGAAAGGAGACCTCCTGAATATCGTTTCCGCTTGGGTGAGGTCGCTTCTAACGTGGATATGGTTCGCTGGCTTGTGAATGAAGACGTGGCGACGTTCAAGTGTTAGAACTTGGGAGAGAAAAGTTCAGTGACGAGACGGAGAAAGCGGCCATTGGGTGATGAGGTGATGGAACGGAACGAAATGGGAGAAAGTTGAGCGCCCAAAGGAAGCTCACTTTCTCTGACCCACCCATGACCGTCAACATCTCTTATTCCCTGTATTCTCAAAGGAATGTCTTACTGCTATACTGGTTACTCCAGACGCTATGGTAGCCGATGTCAAGTCCTCTATTGCTATTGGTGCGTTCTAAAGGTCTGTCGCGCCAAGCTGAACTAAAACTTGAACTCACACAGGCCAACCACTGCAGTTCTACACTGCATGACAAAAGATTGCTCTCGATGTGGATAGAAAACCTCTTTCTGATAACATGAGAATATCAACTTCAACGGAGAATTATCGACCAAGGATTTAGGCTTTCAGCATCAGAATCGAAACTGAAAGTTCGCTCACAATCGCGCTTGACGCTTCGAACCAGAGCTTTCCGAACACCAAGGTGCTAGCTTCTGGCACAACGTTTCGATAATTCTTCCTCAGTGTTGCCCACCCCGTCCTACTATAATACCTATATGACGATTCCAGGCCAGCCGGCGGAAGTGCGACAATCATCAAACTTTGACACGCCCAACTTGCTTCAGCCAGCCATCTGTGGCATGACAGAACCTGCGCTGGGAGACGGTCTAAGAGTGCTCAGCCTTGGTATTCATCTTCCATGCCTTCACGACCATCGCTCATTATTGTTTAGATGGTCCTCCTTTGACTGCTGCTGCTCTGTCAGAGCTGTTCTTCCTCCAACAAATCGCGCACCGATGGGCGTTCGACACCAACGAAGAAATCCCGAGAGAAGGAGAAGATGTACGTGTTAGTGAGATGTTTGACATCATCGGTGGATGTGGTATAGGAGGGTGAGCGATGTTCTCTATACTCCAGCTGAAGACTGACATACTACTCATCGTGACTTCAGACTCTACGCCATACTTTTCACTAGACTTGATATGACGATTGGACAAGTTATTGAATTCCACAACGTTCTGCTCGAAAAATTATTCTACGCCGATTGCTGGGCCCAAAATGACCGCAAGAAATGCTCAACAGCACTCGACGATGCCTTAGACACCGCGCTCTCCCACCTTGGTGTCACAGTTGATCTGAATTCCAGTCTCTTCTCTGTAGATTGCACAAAGTGGTAAGCCTCACTTTTTCATACACGTTTCATACCTGATGCTTATCCAGTTTTGTTATCTTACTAAACGAAGACACAACCAACTCACAGCCACCTCGTTGTCTTCGTAGTTACCGCGTCCGTACCGCATCAAGCCTTCGCTCCACTATTCGCCAGGCTCTTCATGCTACTTTGGCCGATTTAGAGCACTTTCCTGCTGTGACTATTGATGGCGAACAGTTCATCAGTACTTCGGCTGCCCTCTCCAATCCCTCCCGTATACTTTTGAAGGATCTGGCCATTACATTTCCGAAAGCCCATCTCGCTTGCTGCGTCAACCTTGGAGCAGACCGCACACGGCCGGCGAATGACTCTTCTACGGTTGGCCAAGATATCCTCACGCAGTTCCGCGACCTTGGCTGCTTCTTTCGACTGTCCGTGGTCCACGAGCTGCATGCGGAGAGCAATTTCAAAAGTTTGGTGATGGGTCATCTTCAGGAAGCCGACGTTTCCATGATCGCAGATGATGCTGTAGAAGCAATCAAGGGGCGAAAACGAGTCGTGAGTTGTCTCCGTCTTGGTATGTTTGACTTCCTCTTTGTGCGCTGCATGATCATATACATACTGGTCTAGGTAATCTTGCTGGCGAAGACGGCAGAAACGAGATGCGGGCTGACGTGTCTCATTTGCGCAATGAAGAAGGTCTGATTTGACCTGCCAATATGAATTCCTATTCTCTAATACAGCCTCAAGACATTAAACGTGCACTCGAAAAGATCCGCGCTCCATTTAACTTTCGCCCCCTCCAAGATCGTGGTTGTCTAGAAGGAACTCGAGAAGATGTTCTCCAGCAGATCGAAGGCTGGTCAGAAGACGTCGACGGCCCTAATGTCTTTTGGCTGGAAGGCTACCCAGGCACAGGGAAAACCGCTATATCTATTTCCCTTAAGCAACGTTTAGCAGCAGCTCATCGCCTTGGAGCCTCATGCTTCTTTCGCCGCGAAAATGCTTCTAGCCACGCCTTAGGCACCCTTTTTCGGAGTATTGCGTTCCAGTTAGCGCATAATTATAGCTTTTTTCGGGATAACATTGTCCAGACAGTGACTTCGGAGTCAGTGAATCTCGAAAGCTCTCCTTCAATCTTGTTCGAAAAACTGGTCTACGATCCACTCTCTGCGGCCCACGAAAGGTGTAACGGCTCGATTGTTATCATCGTCGATGCTATGGACGAATTCGGCCAATCTGAAGATGATCAGCAACGCCTGCTCAAACATTTGCTTCCCCGGTGGGCCCAACTGCCAAAACGTTGCAAACTTTTCATCACGAGTCGCAACCAGGGTGATCTGCCCCTCCATTTAGATCTTTCTTCCCACAGAATTCGACGTTTGGAAGTAGGTGAAGCTGTATCCTCCACAACACAAAGTGATATTCGAACATTCTTCCAACGCAGATTTGGAGACATCCAAGAGAGCTGGCGTACCACCGAGGCATTTCTCAGACCTACGGAACTGGAAGCTCTCGTTGATGCCGCCTCTGGCTTGTTCATTTGGGCAAGTACTGTCGTCGAAATGGTGAAAAAGACAGGGATGCGTAAACCTGCTCAAAAGTTTCTACGTGATGTCTGCAATCAAAGCCCCGCTGCTGGCCAGACACGAATGCAGTCTTTATACACGTTATATCGCACAGTACTAGAACCTCTCATGCATTCTGAAGAGCCCGGAATTGAGCGATCGGAGGAGTGGGTGATCAAGCAGACGTTTTTCTCTGCTCTGGTCTGCGCAAAGACTCCACTTTCAGCTCGTGCTCTTTCGGCAATGTGCATGGTCGACGTGGAAAATATCGAGGACCTTGCTAGAAAGCTTTCACCGGTCATGGATGCAGCTGATGGACTCCGTTTTGTTCACAAATCATTTGTGGACTACCTCCTGTCTAGAGAATTTCCATTTCAGATAGACCTCGGAGCCGTCGAGCATTCTTTCGTTCTTTCAGGTTTTGAAATAATGCAAACACAGTTACACTTCAATATGGGAAAAATGCCCTCTTCGTATATGCTTAACTCCGAGATACCCAAGCTACGTGAAGCCCTTTCCGAAGAGCTTCGATATGCTTCGCGCTTTTGGGGAGTGCACTTGGCTGGTATCCAGAATAACGAGATTCATGGGAAAGACAATCCCGTGGTCATTTTTGAATCAATCAAGGACTTTCTCGACCGTCGACTTTTGTACTGGCTAGAAGCAGTGAGTATCCTTGGAAGCTTTGCAGAGGCAATGACAGCATTGTCGACCGTAAAGGAGATTGGGCTTGGGCAAGTAGGTCACAAAATCTTCAGAAGAATGGCATTGTTGAAATAAAAATTCATTGCAGGCACCAAGTGATTTCGCACATGACGCATTGGCGTTTCTTCGCCAGTTTGCTTTCCCAATATCGTGGTCGTACGCGCACATCTATGTCTCAGCGCTTCCATGGGCACCTACACGGTCACTTGTTCGACAAAAATACATCGGAACGATACCAAAAGTGTTCAAGATTGTGTCCAATGGAGACGTGGCTTGGCCGGCGCATTTGGCAACGATTCGAGGTCACAACGGCCACGTTAAGTCTGTTGCCTTTTCTCCAGACGGCTCTCAGATCGTCAGTGGGTCTTCTGACAATACTATTCGCGTCTGGGACGCTACTACTCGACAGCTGGTTGGTGAGCCTCTTCGAGGTCACAGCGGCCGCATTAACTCTGTTGCCTTTTCTCCAGACGGCTCTCAGATCGTCAGTGGGTCTTCTGACAATACTATTCGCGTCTGGGACGCTACTACTCGTCAGCAAGTTGGGGAGCCTCTTGGAGGTCATAATGGCTCGGGTTCTTGTATTGCCTACTCTCCCGACGGCTCTCGTATTGTCAGTGGGGCGAATGATAACAGTGTATATGTCTGGGACGCTACTACTCAACAAATGGTTGGTAAGCCTCTTCAAGGTCACAAAGCCTCGGTTTCGTGTATTGCTTTCTCTCCTAATGGCTCTCTGTTTGTCAGTGGGTCATATGACACCACTCTTCGCATCTGGAACACTGCTACACATCAGCCGGTTGGGGAGCCGGTTGGAGAGCCTCTTCGGGGTCCCGATTTTTTGGTTTCTGCTGCCTTCTCTCCAGACAGCTCTCGAATTGTCGTTGGGCCTGCTAACAATTCTGTGCGCGTCTGGGACACTGCTACTCAACAGCCTGTTGGTGGACTTCTCCGAGGTCACAGAAGCCGCGTTAACTCTGTTGCCTTTTCTCCAGACGGCTCTCGGATTGTCGACGGGTCCTCTGATGGCACTGTTTGCATCTGGGATGCTACCACTCATCAGCCTGTGGGTGAGCCTCTTCGAGGTCACAGTGGCTCGGTTTTATCTGTTGGCTTTTCTCCTGACGGCTTTCAGATTGTCAGTGGGTCTGATGACACCACAATTCACATCTGGGACGCAGTTGCTCGCCAACCTGTTGAAGATCCCCTTGCGTATCCCAGTGGCTCGTTTTTGTCTATTGCCTTTTCTCCAGACGGCTCTCAGATCGTCAGTGGGTCTTCGGACAATACTATTCGCATCTGGGACGCTACCACTCATCAGCCTGTTGGCAGTCCGCTTCGAGGTCACAGTCACTCGGTTCGGTCTGTTGCTTTCTCTCCTAATGGCTCTCAGATTGTCAGTAGCTCTGATGACGGCACTGTTTGCATCTGGGATATTGCCACTCAACGGCCCGTTGGTGAGCCTCTTCGAGGTCACTCTAACTCAGTTCGGTCTGTTGCTTTCTCTCCTAATGGCTCTCGGATTGCCAGTAGCTCTGATGACGGCACCGTTCGCATCTGGGATGCTACCACTCAACAACCTGTCGGCGAGCCCCTTCTTATTCGCGGAGGCCCAGTCCCCTCTGTTACCTTCTCTCCGGATGGCTTTCGGATTGCCAGTGGGTCTTATGACAAGACTGTTCGCATCTGGAATGCTGCCACTCGACTGCAAGTTTGTGAGCCTCTTCGTGGTCATGGAGGCTCAGTCTCCTCAGTTTCCTTCTCTCCTGACAGCTCTCGGGTTGCCAGCGGGTCCTCCGACGGCACCGTTCGGATCTGGGACTATATTACTCATCAGGAAGTTGGTAAGCCTCTTCGAGGTCATAATGCCATGGTTTCTTCTGTTGCCTACTCTCCTGACGGCTCTCAGATCGCCAGTGGATCTTCTGATGCCACCATTCGCATCTGGGACACTGCTACTCATCAGCCTGTTGGTGAGCCTCTTCGAAGTCACAGAGGCTTGGTTTTCTCTATTGCCTTTTCTCCTGACGGCTCTCAGATTGTCAGTGGGTCCTGGGACGAAAGTATTCGCATTTGGGACATTGCTACTCATCAGTCTATTGGTGACGCTCATAAGATTTTCAAGACTATCGTCTTTCCGCATTCCTCTCATGCATTGGCCCCAAACTTATTTCTCTCTGATGATGGGTGGTTGGTAGACCGGGAAAAATACCGTGTTGTTTGGATACCACATCATCTTCATGAGTTTCTACCTAGGCCCAATTTGGTTGACATTACTGGTGCTCGTGGAATAATTGAAGTCGATATGTCAGATATGCGAGTAGGCACTGAATGGCCCTCATGCATTGAGGTATTTCAATTTTGTGTGCCATCGTGCCAGTTCTTGCTGACTATTCCATCGCAGGCTGGTCAATAAATAGGCACTTTCCATTCTCAATCGATCTTAGGTGCTCATCTTTTTGTTATCATCTTTATGAACAAATCATTACTTCAAGCCAATGATTGATATTTGCCTTGGGTTTATATCTTACCGCAAAACTAATATTGAGATTTCTGTTTTTCTTTACTTTGTTGATTAATCGCTACTTCGCTTGGGGCCTCTTGGCCATCGTATCCATAGTGTTTGTGAGGCTCCAGATTGATTCTACCCACTGGATCTGTTGCGGGGTGAGTCCTGCAGCGTCCAGCAGAGTCAAGACACTTGAAGCTCTTACTTTGAACTCAAATCTTGAGGACCGGGGACATTTATGTCTTCGTCTATGACCACGAATTCCTTTCTGGATCTATCCACTCAGCAACCGTCCACGCTTCCAAAGCTTTGGGAGTCTATATTTGTTTGCGCATATAAAGTCTGGCGTCTGTGTATTTACCTCTCCTGGTTTCAATTATTGACCCAAAAACACATCAGGGGTCTAATTTGAAGCTTTATAAAGTGCGATAATCGTAGTAAGATTTTCCCCTCGACCATTATTAACACAGCGACGAATCTATGCTCAGGATTTCACTAGTTTTACGAATCAATTGTAAGGATAGGTGGCTAGATTGCTAGCGAGTGTGATTTAGGATAGATATAATGGATGGCTACGAATGAATAGGTAGGTGAGCAAGGCGCTGCTCATAGTGAATCTTGCATCCTTCTCTGGCTTGGGGTTATGAATGAATGTCCCAGAGATGAAAGGCTATGAATTCGTATCACAGACAGCGATAACGAGGGGTGTGGTATGAATGTGTAACGTTCCTGACAGGAGACAAACGAGAACAGTCTTTGTTTTGAGTGAGTTTGTCTCTCGTATCCCTGGCTCGCCGGCTTGTGAGCGACTGTGTAGCGGCATCCATGTCCTGGAATTTAATAGAGAGAGTCACGGCTCAGCGGGGAATTGGAGAACGCAGCCATTGGGTGATGAGATGAAATAGGAAAAAGTTGAGCGTCAAAATGCACGTTCTCTTTGTCAGACCCACTCATGGCCATCAACGCCTCCTACCCTGGAAAACCACTCGCATTTGCTAAGGGGTTTCCTATTGCCATTCTGGTTCTTCCAGAAACTACAGTAGCCGGTGTCAAGCCTTCTGTTCCTGCTGCCTTTCCATAGGTCTGTCTCGTGAGGCTAAGCGAAATCTGAACTCATATCCTCAAATCAACTTCAGTTCTGCGGTGCACTACAAAATGTCGTTCTTACTATTGGGTATAAAAGCCCCTTCCAAAAACACTAAATTCTCAGCTCTCAGTGGAGTTAGCGGTTCAAGATTTCGGTGCTTGATATCGGTCCTCGCGAACACCAAATTGACATAAAGTTGAAACCGAAGCCAGAAGTACGGTCATTCTCATAGTTCACGCTTCAGACCATAGAATTTCTGAAACGCCTTGTTATAGAGCCAACGTGATGGTCCATTCGCACAAATTGCAATTCTGCCTCATCGCTTCTGGCTCCGGCGGACTCCATTGTATCATAGAGCGACTGCAGGCTGCCTTGTAGTGGAAGGTTTATTATCAAGGGGAAAAAGCTGCGGTCAAAGACATACAGACCCGTCCAACCACAACCCCTATTTGGTCATGCCAACCGGCGGCAAGTGCGACAATCATCCAGACGTGACTTGCTTCAGACGGCCATCCACGTGGTGCTAGCATGGCTACACCTGAATTGGGAGACGGTCTAAGAGTACTTAGTCTTGGTATTCATATCCGCTGCTATCATGACCATCGCTCATTACAGTTTAGATGGTCCTCCTCTGACTGCTGCTGCTCTGTCAGAGCTGTTCTTCCTCCAACAAATTGCGCACCGATGGGCATTCGATACTAACGAGGGAATTGCAAGAGAAGGAGAGGATGTACGTGTTAGTGAGATGTTTGACATCATCGGTGGATGTGGCATAGGAGGGTGAGCGATTATCATGCTTGTTCTCTATGCTCTAGCTGGAGACCAACATACTCATCGTATCTTCAGACTCTATGCCATACTCTTTGCTAGGCTCAATATGACAATTGGAGAAGTTATTGAATTTCACAACGTGTTACTTGAGAAATTATTCTACACCGATTGCTGGACCCAAAAAGACCGCAAGAAATGCACAACGGCACTTGACGATGCTTTGGACACAGCGCTCTCCTACCTTGGTATCGCAGTTGATTTGAGCTCCAGTTTCTTCTCTGTGGACTGCACAAAGTGGTACGCCTCACTTTTTTATACATTTTTCGTACCTGACTCTTATCAAGTCTTGTCGTTTTGTTAAACGAAAATATAACAGAGTCGCAATCGCCTCGCTGCCTTCGTAGTTATCGTGTCCGTACTGCATCCAGTCTTCGCTCCACTATTCGTCAGGCTCTTCACGCCACATTAGCCGATGTAGAGCACCTTCCTGCTGTTACTATTGACGGCGAGCAGTTCATCAGTGCATCAACTGCTCTCCCTAATCTGTCGTGGAACACCTATTTTCTATTATTCATTTCCTTTTCATTTCCTTTATCCAAGAGTCAGGTGATATGATTAGATCATGGGTCACGAGGCTGTGTTGATCACTGTGCAGGCTGAGGCTGCGCACAGTGCTGCTTTCTCATGGACTATGGGTTGTTTCTTCATTGTTGTTTCCGATTACGTTTCACTTATTGTTTCATGGAGTATCCTTGCGTTTGTTCTACGGTTTCTTATTACTTTCTCATTGTTTTACTTATGGAGGCTGCGCCTCATTACTTATGACTCCTTTATGCATGTTAGTACGTATGACTCATTGTGGACTATATAAGTAGTTGTAGTTACAGTTGTATTCCTTAGCTTGTAGCTAGTCAATCTGACTACCTTGAGCCACACTCTCCTCCTTCCTCAGACGTTGTATTGTTTGAGAGCTTCCTCCTGGTCGTTCCACGACATAAGCTACAAGCTCCCTCTCTCACTACTTCACAACGTCCTCTCCCAACCTACTTTCCTATCGCTCACCTAAGCGAACCCCTTCCCCTCCTACTCCTCCCTCCAAATCTCTTTCTTCACCTTCATCACTCTCTTTATCAGACATGGCCCACCAAACAGGATCAGATCACGAAGATGACATCAACCCCAGGTTCCCAGGACTCTTAGGTTCAGAAGACCCTCCCCGTTCCTCTAGTTCAAAAGGGAAACAGAAGGATGACTTACCTCCCAAGGGAACTGGAGATCTTACCCAAGGAGAACTGATCACACTCATGGCCACTGCCGTCACTACTGCACTAAACCTCCAAAAATCCACTTCCACCCCTACTCCTTCTGCTTCCAGAAGAAACTTTGTTGCTCAACCAGCAGACTTCGACGGAAAAAGAGAACACTATGACGCCTTCGACCAGTCAATTCAGATTTGGATCAGCGGCAACCCCACTCTCACCAGTGACAAGGATAAGATCTATTCAGTTCTGTCCTTTATGAAGAGTGGAGATGCATACGTCTACGCCAACAACCTTCTTCAAGAATTCCAGGACCAGTTGAACGACAACCTCCTCTCTTGGGAAGAATTCAAGAAGGACCTAGACAAACAGTTCAAAGATCCAGAACTTGAAAGGAAGGCCAGGACTCATCTCTTTTCCTTGACCCAAGGAAAAAAAACTGCCGAAGAATTCTTCCTAGGGTTTGATGCCTACCGGGTTAAGGGAAAGCTTAACAAAGACCATTTCGACCACATCCTCACCGACCGACTGGACGAGGCTCTTAACAATGACCTAGTAGTCCAGATCCATGCAGCCTATGAGACTAACAGGCAGAATACGGAACAGATGAACGCCAACATGAGGGACATAGTCCAGAAGATAAGTCTCAAGAACAACGACGAACCATTGGAAGACTTCAAGGACCTACCAGAACAACCCTCCTACAATGATTACAGGGAGTTGGCTCTGAAACTAGGTCCTCTCATGAGGAAAAACAATCGCTTCCAGTCCCGATTCTCTCAGCAAGGTTTTTCTACTCCTAGGCTTTCCACCTTCTCTTCGTCTACCAAACCTGCTACCACTTCCAAGACCAACGACAGTACTCTTCCTCCCCAACCAGGAGACACTCCTATGGAGATTGGTCAAAGGAAGATTACGTGCTTCAATTGTGGGAAGCAAGGACACATTAGTCGTAGCTGTCCGGAACCCAAGAAGCCCCGCTACTTCCCCAAGAAGCAGGATCTTAGACAAATGGTTGACAGTGGCAATCTTTCCATCGAAGAGATCAAAGCCTATCTTAAGGAGAAAGAAGGAAATGGACCATCTACGTACAATCCCACTACTCGAAACACACCCCGCTCACAGACTCTTTATGACCCCAAGGACGATACTACTACCCATGCACCCTCTACTTCATCTTCTCCTCGTCAGGATTTTTAGTAGCTCCTGAGAATCTGGCTCAACCTCAGGAGGCCGTATATATATTCGCGAATGATAAGTTATTTGATCTTCCGAATATCGAGCCCTCTCTTTGGAGTTCAGAAATGTGGTACACAAATCTGGACAACGTGCGCAGTTGGATCTGCAGGCACACCTCACGGTACCCTCTACCCGGCAGAATTTCTGGCGAAATGTTCTGGTTGATTGTGGATGTACGGTTTCCTGCATCAACAGACGTGTCGTCGAAGACTTATCTTTGGAAACCCACCCGTTGCCACGCCCAATCCAGGCTTTGAATGCTGATGGATCGAAAAACGTGGCAGGACTTATTGATCGATTTGTGGACCTCGAGCTTGAAATTGGTTCCAAGCAAGGACCCCATAGAGAACGCATTACTCTCCCGGTTGTTGAGTTAGGCAAAGGAGAAGTTTTTCTTGGTTATGACTGGCTGAAGACCCACAATCCGGAGATTGACTGGGCAAATTCTCGTATCTCCTTCACTCGCTGTCCTTCAGGGTGCAGCATGGCCATTGCTATTCCTGAAGAAGAAGAACGAGTCGTTCCAGAGTATAGACAGCTGCGACTTCCTGATATGGAAGAAGTGGTTGATGAAGACTCTATCCCGAAAAGTTCTACTCTACCCTTGGATTCCCCTCATGTTTTGGAAAACGTAGAGGAAGAAGACTTTGTTTTGGAAACTCGTCGCATGGAAATGCTTCTCAATGACGAAGTACCAGCTCTCTCTTACTGGTCCACCGATCCTCTTGAAAAAGAAGAAGAATCGTCTATGGAAAACCGAGCTGTCGACCTTAAAGAAATCCCTCCGGAATATAGGGATTACAAAGATGTTTTCGATGTCACCAATTTTGATCACCTTCCTGAACATAGAGAATGGGATCACGCCATTGATCTTCTCCCAGGTTCTGACAACAAGGTTCGCGGAAAAGTTTATCCTCTTAATCCAAAGGAACAAGTCGAACTAGACAAGTTCCTTGAGGAGAACTTAAACACTGGTCGCATTCGTCCTTCGAAGTCCTCATTTGCCTCTCCATTCTTCTTTGTCAACAAGACAGACAATGATGAACTTCGTCCCATTCAGGATTACCGAAAGCTCAATGACATCACTGTCAAAAATCGATATCCCCTTCCCTTAATTTCAGATATCCTCCACCGATTGAAACAGTCCAAGATCTTCACAAAGATGGACATTCGTTGGGGATTCAACAATGTTCGAATCAAGGAAGGCGACGAATGGAAAGCGGCTTTCATTACCAACCGCGGTCTTTACGAACCTCTGGTCATGTATTTTGGTCTTTGCAACGCACCGGCTACCTTCCAGAAAATGATGAACGAAATCTTCCATGATCTCATCAGAGATGGGAAGCTAATCATCTACATGGATGACATTCTGATTGCCTCTAAGGACATGAAGGTCCACAGAGATGTCACCAAGGAAGTTCTTCACCGTCTCAGGGACAATAACCTTTACCTAAAGCTATCCAAATGCTTATGGGAGGTTCCGGAAGCTCCATTCTTAGGTCTAATCGTTTCGGAAGGCACACTTCGTATGGATCCAAAGAAGACTAAGGTCATTGATGATTGGAAAACACCGTCTAATTTGAAGGAGACCCGCAGTTTTGTTCAATTCTGCAACTTCTACAGGGATTTTATTAAGGACTTTGCCGAAATTACTCGCCCTTTCAATGAACTGTTGAAAAAGGACAAGGTCTTCGAATGGACAGACAAACAGCAACGAGCCTTTGAACTTTTGAAACAAAGAGTTCGAGAAAATGTGGTTTTGGCTATTCCAGACGACAAAGCTTCTTACAGGTTGGAAACAGATGCATCGGATACTACTTCTGGTGCCGTGCTTCACCAAATCATTGATGGAAAATCTCGTCCCCTTGGCTTTTTCTCAAAGACACATTCCGAGTCTGAGAGAAACTATCAGATCTACGACAAGGAACTTTTGGCAATCATGAAGGCTTTACAACATTGGCGAAAACTTTTACAAGGTGCTGGGAAGTTTGAAATCTGGACAGATCACAAAAACCTCCAGTACTTCAGAGAACCTCAGAAGTTAAATCGTCGTCAAGCTAGATGGTTTTCAGATCTCCAGGATTATCATTACGAATTGAGTCACCAGCCAGGAAAGCTTAATCAGGTCGCCGACTTCCTATCCCGTGGGCCGGAATCTTCGAAAGGGGGTAAGAACGACAATTCCAATGTCGTTCTGCTCAAGCCAGAGTCTTTTCGCTATACAAATTTCTTTGAAGTTGGACAACTTCCAGGATTCACAGATGAAACCTTTGCACTCAATTTGAACTTTCTTCAGAAGCTGAATTCTTTGTCATTCAAGGATGAAGAAGACATTCTTTCAGAGATCAGGAAACGAAGACAACAAGCTGAAGCCAGTGTCATTCAAGGACTTAAAGATGACTCCAAAGGAACGAACTACAAGGAGACCAACAACATCATCACGTATAAAGGAATGGTCTATGTTCCCAAGGACTCCTCCCTCCGAGAGCGCATCATTTTCAATCATCATGATACAGCAATCACAGGTCACCCAGGCGGACATAAAACGACAGAACTTATTCAGCGGAATTACTGGTGGCCTAACCTTCAACGACAGGTTATGAGATATGTCAAGGCCTGTGACAGGTGTCAACATGACAACCCCAGACACCAGGCCTTAGCAGCACCTCTCCAACCAAATGAGATTCCTCAGAAACCTTGGGATTTCGTCTCTGGAGATATCATCGGCCCTCTTCCCTCATCCAACGGTTTTGATGCTATCTGTGTCTTCGTCTGCAGGCATTCCAAATACATCATTGCGGTCCCCTCTACCATGAGTTGTACTGCGGAAGGCATGGCACGCTTGTTTAGAGATCATGTTTGGAAACACTTCGGTCTCTTCAAGAAGTTCATCAGTGATCGAGGAAAGGAATTTTCGTCCAAGTTCTCAAAAGCGCTCTACAAACTCCTGAAGATCGAACATAATCCTTCTACTGCTTATCACCCTCAGACTGATGGACAAACCGAACGGTTGAACACTGAAATTGAAAAGTATCTTCGTGCCTGGATCGACTACAGACAGGATGACTGGGCAGAATGGCTTTCTATGGCTCAGTTTGCGATCAACAATCGGGTCAATCGCTCTACTTCTTATTCCCCGTTCTTTCTGAACCTTGGGAGACATCCACACATGGGAATGGATCTTCGACGTGACACTTCCAACGAATCGGCCACACAGTTTGCCGAAAGGATGAAACGTTCCTGGGAAGATGCTCAGTCTGCTTTAAAGTTTGCTGCAGATGCGATGAAACAGGACTATGACAAGAAGCGTCGACCGTCTCAGGATTTCCAGGTTGGAGAAAAAGTGATGATTGAAGCTACCAACATCACTACTACCCGACCTTCCAAGAAGTTGGATGAAAAGCGTGTCGGGCCTTTCAAAATTGTCAAGAAGGTCGGAACGTCATCGTTCAAACTGGACATCCCTCCCAAATGGAAGACTATTCACCCTGTCTTCAATGAAGCCATCTTGTCTCGATATGTCCCTCCTGAGGCAGAACATCAGAAGGAAGTCCTCTCACGTCCCCCTCCTGACGTTGAAGGACCAAAGCCTGAGTGGGAAGTCGAAAAGATCCTAGATCACAAGGATTTCGGAAAGAAAGGAAAAAGATCGATCTGGAAGTTCAAGGTCAAATGGAAAGGCTATCCGATTGAAGAATCCTCATGGGAAACGGCAGCTCAGTTCACCAACTCAAAAGCCACCCTAGAGGCCTACAAGAAACGTTTTCCCCAGGACTTTCCAGTGACGAAGAAGACCCGTTTCCTCGAGTTTCCCCGATCGATCTTCCCTGACAACTTCTTCTCCACTCCTGTTTCATCGGATGTCGAGCCGGTTGACAGTTCCCTCCCCACTGAAGCGTTTTTGATTCGACAATCGAAGCGACTTTGAAGATACAAAAAGGAGATCTGTCCCCTTCTTCAACCCTACTGCTTCCATATTCAGAAAAGCAACCCCCATCATCACAATGCCCGTCATGTTTGTTCCCATCCCCGTCCTCAATGAACTCACCAAGGATTTCCCTATTCGTGTGGAAGGACTTGACTATGCTGGATATGCCACTGTCCAGACTGGAAACCCCAATCCCGTTCCTGATCAACCCCGTCATTCCTTCCCCCGCCGAGCCAGAGCCCTAGACTTCATTAGGGAACAGTTCTTTGAAGCTCCCAATGGTCCTCAGCGATATCTATGGAGGATTACCACCTACCCTCATCATGACGACTTTGTCTTTGAGTACATTTACATTGACAAATCGGTAGATTGGATCTCCAGAACATTGGTAGCGGTGGTTACTCTCCAGGAATTCGAGACTCGGACTTTGGACAATTCGTATGAGGAGAATTATGCACAGATCGAGTCCGATGCCAATAGAGGACAGAGGTTTGTCTGGTTCCCTACCAATTCTCTTCGCAGACCACCCTCTCGTCCCATCAAGAATGAACTTCGTTGGCCAGATCTGTACTCTCCTCGTCCCCCACGTCCTCTCACTCCTCATCCAATGGCGAATCGACTGAGGATTCATTCGGAGAATGATTCTTAGAAAGGGGGTAATGTCGTGGAACACCTATTTTCTATTATTCATTTCCTTTTCATTTCCTTTATCCAAGAGTCAGGTGATATGATTAGATCATGGGTCACGAGGCTGTGTTGATCACTGTGCAGGCTGAGGCTGCGCACAGTGCTGCTTTCTCATGGACTATGGGTTGTTTCTTCATTGTTGTTTCCGATTACGTTTCACTTATTGTTTCATGGAGTATCCTTGCGTTTGTTCTACGGTTTCTTATTACTTTCTCATTGTTTTACTTATGGAGGCTGCGCCTCATTACTTATGACTCCTTTATGCATGTTAGTACGTATGACTCATTGTGGACTATATAAGTAGTTGTAGTTACAGTTGTATTCCTTAGCTTGTAGCTAGTCAATCTGACTACCTTGAGCCACACTCTCCTCCTTCCTCAGACGTTGTATTGTTTGAGAGCTTCCTCCTGGTCGTTCCACGACATAATCCCTCTCGCATGCTTTTGAAGGATCTGGCAATTACTTTTCCGCAAGCTCATCTTGCTTGCTGTGTCAATCTTGGAGCAGATCGCACGAAGCCTGTGAATGACTCCTGGACGATTGGGCAAGATCTCCTCGTGCAATTCCGGGACCTTGGCTGCTTCTTTCGACTGTCTGTGGTCCACGAGCTACATGCGGAGAGCAATTTCAAAAGTTTAGTGATGGGTCATCTTCAGGAAGCCGACGTTTCCATGATTGCAGATGATGCTGTGGAAGCGATCAAGGAGCGAAAACGAGTCGTGAATTGCTTGCGTCTCGGTATGTTTGATTTCATCTTTGTGATCTGCATGGTTGTATATACGTGTCTAGGTAATCTTGCTGGTGAAGACGGGAGAAATGAGGTGCGGGCTGATGTGTCTCATTTGCGCAATGAAGAAGGTATGATTTGTCCTGCCAATATGAATCCTCACTCTCTCATACATGCTCAAGAAATTAAACGTGCGCTCGAGAAGATTCGCTCTCATAATGACTTTCCGTCACTCCATGACCGTGATTGTCTTGAGGGAACTCGAGAAGACGTTCTCCAGCAGATCCTAGGCTGGTCAGAAGACCCAACGCACCCAACGTATTTTGGCTGGAAGGCTACCCAGGCACAGGGAAAACGGCCATATCCATTTCTCTCAAGCAGCGTTTAGCAGCAGCTCATCGCCTTGGGGCCTCGTGTTTCTTTCACCGCGAAAACACTGCTAGCCATGCCTTAGGCACCCTTTTTCGGAGTATTGCGTTCCAGTTAGCGCATAATAATAGCTTTTGTCGGGATAACATTGTCCAGACAGTGACTTCGGAGTCAGTGAATCTCGAAAGTGCTCCTTCAATCCTGTTTGAAAAACTCGTCTACAAGCCACTCTCTGCTTCCTACGGGGGCAATAATGGCTATGCTGTCATTGTAATCGATGCTATGGACGAATTTGGGCAATCCGATGAAGGCCAGCGACGCCTACTCAAACTTTTACTACCCAGGTGGACTCAAATGCCGAAAAGTTGCAAACTTTTCATCACGAGTCGCAGCCAGGGTGATCTTCCCCTCCATTTAGATCTTCCTTCCCACAAGGTTCGACGTTTAGAAGTGGGCGATGCTATCTCCCCTGCTACACGAAATGACATTCGAATATTCTTCGAAAGCAGCTTCATAGACATCCAGGAGAGTTGGCGTATCACAGAGACACTCATCAGGCCTACGGAACTGGACGCTCTCGTTGATGCGGCCTCTGGCTTATTCATATGGGCCAGTACTGTCGTTGAAATTGTGAAGAAGACAAGGATGCGTAAACCTGCTCAAAAGTTTTTACAAGCGGTGTGCAGTCAAAGCCATGCCACTGGTCAGACACGAATGCAGTCTTTATACACGCTATATCGCACAGTCCTGGAGCCTCTTGTATGTTCTGAAGAACCAAGGGGTGAATGGTCGGAGGAGTGGGTAGTCAAGCAGACGTTTTTCTCCGCTCTAGTCTGTGTGAAGATTCCACTTTCAGCTCATGCTCTTTCTGCAATGTGCATGATCGATGTGGAAAGCATCGAGGACCTTTCTAGGGAGCTTTCACCAGTCATGGACTCGACAGATGGCCTCCGTTTTGTTCACAAATCATTTACTGACTATCTCTTGTCGAAAGAATTCCCATTTCAACTAACCCTTGACGCTATTGAACATTCTTTCGTGCATTCATGTTTTGAAATAATGCGAACACAGTTGCACTTCAATATGGGAAAAATGCCGTCTTCGTACATGCTTAACTCAGAGATGCCCAAGCTGCGTGAAACTCTTTCCGAAGAGCTTCAATATGCTTCGCGTTTTTGGGGAATGCACTTGGCGGGTATCCAGAATAACGAGCATCACAAGAAAGACAATACAGTGGTAATTTTTGAATCAATTGAGGACTTTCTTGACCGCCACTTTTTGTACTGGGTGGAGGTAGTAAGCATCCTTGGCAACTTTGGAGAGGCTGAGAAGGCATTGTTAGCCCTAAAAGTGTCTGGACTTGGTGAGGTAGGTCATCCTGATCCGTCAGCGGTTCAACAGAAAATAATATTTCATTGTAGGGAATGAGTAATATTGCACAAGACGCATTAGCGTTTCTTCGCCAGTTTGCCTTCCCAATATCTTGGTCATACGCGCATATCTATGTCTCAGCGCTCCCATGGACACCTGCAAGGTCACTTATTCGAAAAAGATACATTGACACAATACCAAAAGCGTTAAAAATTATATCCAATGGAGACGAGACTTGGCCAGCGCATATGGCAACCATTCGAGGTCACAGCAACTCGATTAACTCTGTCACCTTCTCTCCAGACGGCTCTCAGATCGTCACAGGGTCCGCTGACAAAACAGTTCGCATTTGGGACGTTGCTACTCGCCAGTCTGTTGGTGAGCCCCTTCGAGGTCACAGCAGGTCTGTTCGGTCTGTTGCCTTCTCTCCTGATGGCTCTCAGATTGTCAGCGGGTCCATAGACAGTTCTGTTCGCATCTGGGATACTGCCTCTAGCCAGCCTGTTGGTGAACCACTTCAAGGTCACACCATGATGGTTAACTCTCTTATGTTCTCTCCTGACGGCTCACAAATTGTCAGCGGGTCCGTGGACAGCACTATTCGCATCTGGGACACCACTTCTCACCACCTTGTTGGTGAACCTGTTCGTATTCACATCAAGTTGGTTCGGTCTGTAGCATTCTCTCCCGACGGCTCTCAGATCGTCAGTGGATCCGATGACAACATTGTATACATATGTGACACCGTGACTCGCCAGCCTGTTGGTGAGCCTCTTCGAGGTCACAGCAAGTCAGTCCACTCTGTTGCTTTCTCTCCCGACGGCTCCCAGATTGTCAGCGGGTCTTTTGATAGTACTATCCGCATCTGGGACTCTGATACTCATCAGCCTGTTGGTGAGCCCCTTAGAGGCCACAGCAGGTCGGTTAATTCCGTTGCCTTCTCTTTTGACGGCTCTCAGATTGTCAGCGGGTCTGATGACAAAACAGTTCGCATTTGGAATGCTGCGACTCGCCAACCTGTTGGTGAGCCCCTTCGAGGTCACACCCACTCAGTTCAATCTGTCGCATTTTCTCCTGACGGCTGGCAAGTCGTCAGTGGGTCCAATGACAACGTTGTCTGCATATGGGATACCGCTGCTCCCCAACTTGTTAACGAGTCCTTTCCATGTCACAACAGTTCAGTTTTTTCTGTCGCCTTCTCTCCTGATGGCTCTCAGATTGTCAGCGGGTCTGATGACAAAACAGTTCGCATTTGGAATGCTGTAACTCGCCAGCCCGTTGGTGAGCCCCTTCGAGCTCACACCCACTCGGTTCAGTCTGTCGCATTCTCTCCTGATGGTTCTCAGATCGTCAGCGGGTCCAAAGATCATAATATTTGCATCTGGGATGCTACCGCTCGTCAGCTCGTTGGTGAACCCCTTCGTGGCCATACAGATTTTGTCAAATCTGTTGCATTCTCTCCTGACGGCTCTCAGATTGATAGCGGATCCACCGACTGGACAATTCGCACCTGGAACGCCGTGACTCATCAGCCTGTGGTGAGCCCCTTCAAGGTCACATCAAGGCGGTTCAGTCTGTCGCCTTCTCTCCTGATGGCTCTCAGATTGTCAGCGCGCACAATGGCAATACTGTTCGCATCTGGGATGCTATCACTCGCCAGCCTGTTGATGAATTCTTTAGTGGTCACAACGGTTCGGTTTATTCTGTTGCCTTCTCTCCTGATGGTTCTCAGATCGTCACCGGGTCCACTGATCGGACGATTCGCATCTGGAACGCCGCGACGCGCCGACTTGTCTGTGAGCCCCTTAGAGGTCACAGCAGGTCAGTTAACGGCGTTGCTTTTTCTCCAAGCGGCTCTCAGATTGTCAGCGGATCTGATGACAAAACTATTCGCGTCTGGGATGCTACTTCTCACCAGCCCATTGGTGAGCCCCTTCGAGGTCACAGTGGCCCAGTGTTTTCCATTGCGTTTTCTCCTGACGGCTCTCAGATTGTCAGTGGGTCTGATGACAACACCATTCGCGTCTGGGACATCACTACTCGCCAGTCTGTTGACGAGGCTCGCCATATTTTGGAGACTATTGTGTCCCCACATACCATCCATACATTGCCCTCGAATTATGTTCTTCTTGATGACGGCTGGGTGGTAGACCAGGAAGACTGCCGTGTTATGTGGATACCACACCATCTTCATGAGGTTTTGCCTACACCTAATCTGGTTGGCATTATTGGTTCTCGTAGAATGATTAAGATCGATATATCAGACATGCGGATCGGGACTGAGTGGGCCTCATGCATTGAAGTATTCAAGTTGTTTGTGCTATTGCTCAGGTCCTTGCTGATTATTCCTTCACAGGTCGGCAAATAAATATCCAGATTCCATTCTCGACCAATCTTAGTGCTCGTGGTTTTGTAATCACTACCTGGACAAATGAACGGCTCTCTGCTTCGAACCAATGTCTGATCCTGGATTTGCTTTTTAGGTTACAGTCGATAGCGAAACAAATAATGAGAGTTGGGTTCTTGGAAATTGTCGACTATTCGTCACATTAATTGGGGCTTTCTGGAAATATTTTATCGCGCTCATGTTATTTACGAGGCTCCAGATTTATTCCACCGTGTGTATCCGCTGGGCAGAGAAGGGCTAGAAGTTATTACATGCCCCTCAATATATGCATGAATATCCCGAAAGACTGATGATCGACTGGTAACTACATATCAAAAACACCAATATCGAGGCCAGGAGCAATATAAAGATGCAATGTTCATGAGAGTCGACCAGCGAGAATTCGTGTTCGCTTGGGTGAGTTTGTCTCTCGCATCCATGCTGGCTTGTGAGTGACTGTGTAGAGGCCTTCGAGTCCCGGAATTTAAGAGAGGGCCGAGGCTCAGTGGCAAGTTGGAGAATGCAGCCATTGAATTATGAGATGAAATGGGGGAAAGGTTGAGCGTCAAACGGGAATTCCACCTTGTCAGACCCACTCATGGCCGTCAACGTTTCTTACGCCGGCAAACCACCGGCATTCGCTAAAGGGTTTCCTATTGCCATTCCGGTTACTCCAGAAACTACAGTAGGCGGCGTCAAGTCCTCTATTGCTGCTGCCTTTCCAAAGGTCTGTCGCGTCAAACCGAGGTATACACTGAAACTCACATGCTCAAACCCACCTCAGTTCTACACCTCACGACAGAAGATTGCTCTTAATACGGATAAGAAAGCGCTTTCTGACGACACTAAAATATCAGCCCTCAATGGGGAGTTGACTGTCAAGGATTTAGGTCCTCAGGTAAGCTCATAATTTCAAGCTGGAATGCATGTGAAATGTTGACCAGGTCTCCTCTTGCAGATTGGCTGGAAACTGTATTCTTAATTGAATATGTAGCTATAATCTCTCTGCTATTTGCCTTGGATATTGAACAACACGTCCTTTCTAGGCTGGCCCTCTCGTCGTCCACCCAATTTTCTACCACTTTTCTAAAACCATTTACGGCCAAGAGGTTCCGCATAGTGACCTTCAAAAGTACGTGTATTTCATGGCATTTTTGTTTTCTACGCCTCTGCTAACCTCTGTCGCCAGATTAATTTACGGTATGGTCATGGTCCACTTTGTCAAACGTGAATTGGAGACCATGTTGTATGTCCACTCACTTCTTCATTCTTCTGACTTGTTTTTTCTTATCTCCATTCTTAGCATTCATCGCTTTTCTCATGGCACGATGCCATTCTTTAACGTTTTTAAAAGTTTGTTCCCTCATAAACTGTTCACAATCCCCACATCTCATACCCTTCTTTCCCCAGCTCCTTCCACTACCACGTCCTCTCTGGCCTATTCCTCGCAGCAGACATCTACCGACCTAAATTCAGTCTCACCTCAGACTACATCATTGGCACATACCGTGAAAACCCTCAAGTTCTTCAAATCGCAGCAGGTGTCTGGGTCGTACGTCCATCTTCTTCTCTCTCACTTTCTGATATCTCTATATACTCACGCATTGTTTTGTTTTTGTTTATAGTGGGCCCAACTCTCCAACTTCTGGACTCACTGGACACTTCGTAATCTTCGACCAGCTGGAACAACTAAACGGGCTATTCCATATGGATATGGATTCTCAGCACCTTTCAACGTTTCGTGTCCTAATTATCTGTTTGATATCATTGCATGGAGTGTTATAGCTGGATTGAGTGGAAGTTATGCTGGTGAGTTGTTTCTTTCTTTTTCCTTGATGCTACTTGGTATTCACATGGTTTTCACGTACAGCTGTGTTCTTCTTGACTGTGGCCATCGCGCAAATGATGGTTTGGGCCAAGAAAAAGCATTCGAATTATAAGAAAGAGTTTGGGAAGGAGTTCCCTAGAGGAAGGAAGATTCTGTTTCCGTTTGTATTTTGAGTAGGATTGAGAAATTAAAATGAGAATGTGACTTGCTCACCTTTTCTGTCCAACTTGATATCATGGACCGTGTGGCATGTTTCTATGTCATTTACTGTGCTTACAGCTTAGTTTCATAAGTCATTGGAACCCCAAAAAATTATTAATGGGGAAAGAGGACTTGGTGCTGTTTTTGGTGGTATCCCTTTTTTAAGGAGGAGTGGACTCCGCGGGAGGTATGTTCATCGTATAACGGGAACAAGATCAAAAAATGTTTTCCAATAGCCCCACGCGAGGGTCGAACTCGCAGCCTTCAGATAACATTAGTTGTTTTCAACGTATAAGAGTCTGACGCTCTATCCGATTGAGCTAGCAGGGCACTGCTGTTTAAAGGAATATATTTTTGCGTACAAATTTGAAACAGAGTCCACCACAAGCAACTTGTATTCTATTTGACATTCATGATCTAAATGTTGCATCCACAACTTTGGAAAGGCAAGTAAAAACCGTGCAAGATGCGAAAGGAACGCTATTCAACAATTAAGTCAGACCAGTGCAAACGCTCCCATCTCCAGCTCCAGGACCCTCGGAGATACAGAACTTTCTTACTTCTTTGTCTGCTCAAATTCATGCATCCCTTCTCCTTCCTGCGTATACCACGAATTCTGCTATTCAGGACCAACTTCAGACTGAAGAGAAGTTCAACAGGAATAAAGTGCATAACAAAGTCGTCACCACGTGAAGAAGACAATCGCTTTGAATTCCGCATTATTACCATAGTTGCATGATACCTCAGAGGAACTTGGAAATTTAAGCTAGTACGAAACTGGCCCGCCAAAATGACCATGCAATCCGCTTACTTTATCCTCAGGAAGCATCAACGTCGTCACTGGCCCATTCTCGACCGTAATGCCTTCAATCTGGTCCTCTGTCTCCCACCATGTACCTTCGCTCCCACCACCACGAGAAGTCACCTTTGGAACAGGTTTGTTATATCCCACATGCTTTTCAACCTTGGTTCTGCAGACGACGCAACTATTACCTCCAAAAACAGCGGTACCAAAGCACTCTACGCAAGCAGGGTGGCCGCATGGTCGAGCTATACACGTCGACTTGCGTCCTGAATGATAGGCACAGTCTGGTGGCGATTCAGGATCGACCAGAACATCGTCTGAGGGAGCTGGAGCGTTATCTAGTTGTAGAACAGATTGGACGTTATTGAAATTCCCAGTTGGCTGAATCGTTGGAAGATGCTCGTCGTAGAGAGCAAACCAAGGATAGTTATGGGCCTTATATACTAGAAACCGAAACCGAAAATTGGAATCAATCAGTGAGAGCTGAAAGGGAGAGAAGGTTCAGCGTACAGGCTGGAGTAATTGGTGTCAAAGGACAGACGACACCCGTAATAACCTAAGCAACCCAAAATTGAGAAACAAAAAAATGGGGGAAATATCATTAATGGACTGTACCTCCCATGCAGCAGTCGAGACGGTATGGATAAAAACTCGGGAAGGATCTTCGTCGTCATACATCAGAGGAGACTGAGTATCCTCGTAGATTTTCTGAGCAATTTTTCCTCCTGCGGCGATGCCCATTCTTGTATCAGGGAGTGAATCAAAACCTACAATAGATAAATGCCAAGTCATGAAGGAACTACAAGATGAGCCAACCGCCAGCCCTTAATCTCAAAACCATCTGTATAGTGCTCTCTTTTTGGATATTATAATCTGAAATGCACGGTGAATCATTCTGAGACTCTCTAGCATTACTCACGTACCGGATAATGTCCTGTCATCTTCGAGCTGCTTTCCAGCAAAAATCAACCTCTGTTGATCAGGTGGCATACCCACCGTATCTTGAACTCTCGCCTTGATATTGGCAATAGTGTCCGAACTTTCGACATCAAAAGCAACTGTCTCTCCTGTGAGAGTTTTGATGAAAATCTGCATGGCCCCCCGCAACCTAAGGACCAAATGAATGAGAGCTTTATTTTGAACTCCGTAATCTGAACTATATTATGACATTGCACTTGGGCCATTAGATATAGGTCACGTACCAGATAATTTCCTTCCATTTTCAAGTTGCTTCCCGTGAAAGATCAACTTTTGTACTTTAGGAGGGACGCCTGTTTGGTCTTGAACCAGAGATTTGACATGGTCAATAGTATCTGAGCTTTCGACGGCAAGAGGAATAGACTTTCCAGTGAGGGTGTAAGCGAAAATCTGCATAGATGGAACTGGTAGATTTTTACGATATGAAACGTTGAGTACGGGTGTGATTGTGGCGAAACGAACAAGATCGCGAAGAGTCTGGGAGGAGACCATTTTCTATGGTCAAGTTAAGCTTGCTAATTAACATTGATCAACGAACAAGCCAAAATGGAGACGAACTTCGTTGATAATGTGATGATGTCGCCAAGCTTGATATTGAGATCACTCGGACTTTTGTCGAGGGCTAATTTAGATGCCCCATGGTGAAAAGTTACGGAGCCAGCGAGGGTCGGAAAAACGTCAATTTGAATCCCTCCGTGGGTGGTGTTGGAGAGTTGCTCTTCGATCGTATATCCGTGACCAAGTTTCATAGCGACGAACTGCAATAGGTCAAAAGACGAACAAACCAATGCATCTGCATGGAACAGCCTCACTTGTCGAACCACACCAGGCTCTGTAGCTATACCATCGATCCAAGGCTGCTTTTCTCCAACTAAATAGTCTTGCACCCCCTTTGGAGCAACTTCGTTTTGCTTACCACCAGTAATCGCATTGATTCCTAATATGAACTATGATTAGTTGTACATACTACTAAACAGAAAACCTTGAAACGAACCGCCAACGGAAATTTTGATTGCACATGCAGCTGTAGATAGTCACAGTCTGGCGATGTCTAATGACAAACGTATCGGCCATACCTCCAGATATACTAATCCACATGGCTTCTCGTTGAAATAAAGGCTAGGAAATTGGTTTCCAGATGCAGGAGCTGATATACAGAAGCAGTCACCATTATGTATCCTCCACGCTGAGCAAGGTAGTCGGGTAGCGAGTTTGAGCAATCTTGTGCCTTCGCCAATGGAAAATGTTCCCAAGCACTATACAATATGATTACATGTCAGCATGGAAGGCAGGCATTGGAAATGTATACTGCAGGGAGGGCATAGCTGGTTGCATCATCGGGCACCCGAAGCGTTCGGTGGAATTTGAAGGTGCTGCTCCAATACTGATCGATGAATCTTTCCATGTCACCATAGAGTCATTTTTATGTGCATTGAAATCTCGCGAAGAGATCTTGGAGTCGCACGATTTTGTGTTAGGTGCAAGGCCATGATAACGGCGATATGCTTTAAACCAGGATACAAGGGGTTCGTTACTACGTAGAGCGAGCAATTAGGATGGAAAAATATTCGTGGAAAACGACACAAACACATTGATTTTTAGCCCACCAGAAGTCGATGGATTGTAGTTGGACGGCCCATCCGTGACAATGGGCGCAATCTTGTTTGCTGGTGATACGTTATACTTCTCTATGTTGAACTTAGTTCAAGCTCTTATTCTATGAGAATTGTGTACTGCACACCTGCTGGTATGGTCAAGTCAATGGCCGGCCGAATCAGAGACACGAGATCTGGAAATGGTGTGTCTAATGGTAAATCGACGCGGGTTGTGGTCTTGACAGCACCGCCATGAGTCAGGTGTTCGACATTGAGCGTAGTAGAGATGAGGATTCCATCTCGATAACAAGGTTGGTGATAGTGAACAGCCAGTATTGAATAGGGTGGCGACTTTAGATACTCAAATGCTGTAAGCCTCATGAAACATGCATGGCGACCCAGACACAGCTTTGTGGGTTCTGCGTACCGAAAGGAATTGTATTCCAATCAATGCGCTAGGACCCTAACCAGCCACAGACTCAGGGTGTTATTCGTGTCAGGGACACAGAACAGCATGATAAACAGAATAAAAGAGTCCTATGAAATTATTTAGTGTGGGATGCAAATTTGTTTATTATGACATTACGACCGTGTAAGATTCTGCAGAAACTAAAGATGGCGAATGGAGAAAGTTTGAAAGACGAGCTCCCTTTTCCAAACAATATTGAGCTACCCAAACAGGGGAACGAATTTCAGACTGCGCTGTCAATTTAGAAGGTCCTGGCAAAAACGCAGCGGCACAGGAGTAGGCCCGTGGAAAGCTGTAATTTCAAATCGTACTTGACATGCATTGTATGTTGACATGATAAAGGGTTGAATATGCGCGGATTAATCTGGAGTGTGACGTGGAGTGGCAATTGGAAGGCTTAAATTCGCACGCAGAGAGTCTGTGATGGGTGAAGTTCAGAGAGAAGCACAATAAGCGCTCACTCCGCCAAGCGATTTGGGAAGGTTCATGTATCGAAGCCTGCCTGGGGATATATTCTTGGCCCCTCCGATTAATCTCATATCTTTACATATCGTTTCTAAATCCTTCAGCCTCTCGCGCTTTACGAGAAGGCTATGAGCGGCAACCCCTGCCTAGCCAAGTGTAAGGATGGTAATGGCTGTGTCAGTGGCACGCAATATGGGAAGGATCTCAGGACGAAATTTTGTGAGATCTTTATCGTTCGTAGTAAACCTAACTGTATTAAAAAGCGAGCATGTCTATCACATTGGCGTGCATACGTACCTGCTACCCAATAGAAACGCGATTTTTGCACTGTTCAAGGTTGCCATAAGTTAGAAGTTCCAGACCGGCAAGCAATCAAACGAAGACTCTCACCTAGAATGAGGTTTCCAGATCGTCAAACCCTATGAGAGTCGTTAGGAAGTTCTCCGCTGACTGGATAAGCTTCAGAAGCCTGTCAATTGGGCGTCTGTCAAAGATCTGCAACAGGTGCATTAATTTTGGCCCCCCAAAAGCACTACCACCATGACTTTCTGCGACCCTCTCTCAAAAACCACAACAACATCGAACGCCTCTGAATAACGTATTCATGTGAATACTTCAGAATGACATTAGCGACATCATATACCAGCATCTGCAGAGAAGTTGGAAAGACAATTGCGCAGAATGCATTGTGTGGAGACTTGGGCGCGTCGGGTGCCATTTCTGGAGATACAATGTTCGGGACATGCACGTAGCAAATCTTGTGTACATAATAGCAGTACGAATATGGGGTAAATACTTGTACAAAATAATTTTGAAGAGACCAGGATTTGGGAAACGTGAAAATACTCAACGACCTTCGCAAGGTCAAGCTCGTCAGTGAGCCAGTGCATGGACCACTGCAGAGATTATTGAGGACGCGGAAGGGGTGATAAGTGACTATGAAGACGAGATGTGAATAGAGGGAGACAGAAAGTAAGAGAGAGAAAGCATCTTAAAATGGTGGAGGTTGGATATGGCGGTGTTTTTTTTGGGGGCCCAGAGAGTCAAACCCGATCTGCAACATACAGGCGTCCTGAGCCCTTCGCTCAGTCGTTAGAGTACAATACCTGTAGATATCCTATCCAAAGTATCAGTTACCCGAAGGTCCGAGACTACGGAAAACAAGGAACAAGAAAGAACCGAGGACTGAGGACCAGACCTATAGATCGTAACCTCTATCGAGACCCATCGTTATACATCTTTTGTGCGAATCCTCTGCTTGTATGTACTCTCACTGCACCGTTATGTCGTAGTTTACCCCCTCCCAAAACCGAAGTCTTGAAGAAATCTGAACTATATTCGAAGCTAACTCCTACGGAGTGATTTGATGTGTGTTAGTTTGAGAGGATTCCGACTCCTCCATCTTTCCCCGCAGCTCTCGTACCTTGGATCCTGTGGAGTTTCTTCCACACCGCGCGAGGCACGCCTATACCATGAATTCTGCTATTTAAGATCATCCTGGGGCCAGCCTCTGGCTAGTGACTGCATCAATAGCCATTAGTCGGTAAGGAGACAAACAGGCTGAATTTGACATCCACTATAGTAGCTACTAAAATACCCTTACAGAACTCGGAGGAGATTTAAGAGTCCAACTTAGCGCCAGGCTCGACCGCTAAAAT
The DNA here is from genome assembly GCA_021399455.1 of Flagelloscypha sp. PMI_526. Lineage (NCBI taxonomy): Eukaryota > Fungi > Basidiomycota > Agaricomycetes > Agaricales > Niaceae > Flagelloscypha > Flagelloscypha sp. PMI_526. The sequence continues at coordinate 74,834 of JAJTUO010000127.1, forward strand.
GGCCATTGCAATTCGCTGATTCTATCCTCAGGAAGCATCAGCGTCGTAACGGTGCAATTTCCGATCGAACACCCTCGATCTGGTGCTCTTGTCTCCCACCATATACCTTCACTTTCACCATCACGAGAAGCTACCCGTGGAACAGGTTTTGTTATTATATCCTACATGCTTTTCAATCTTGGTTCTGCACACGATGCAACTCCCGCCTCCAAAAACAGCGGCGCCAAAGCCCTCTACACACGCTGGGTTGCCCACATGGTCGAGCTATACATGTCGACTTGCGTCCTGGGTGATGAGCACAGTCTGCTGCGGCGAATCAGGGTCGACTAAAGCATTGACTGATGGAAACGGGGGCGTTATCTAGCTGTCGACAGATCGGAGATTGTTGAAATTCCCAGTTGGTGAATTGTTGGAAGATTGCTCGTCATAAGAGAGGAAACCAAGGATAGTCGTTGCGCCTTGTATACTAAAAAAACGCACAACGAGTTCGTAAGAATTAGAGGGGAGAGAAGCCTTCAACTCACAAGCTGGCGTGATTGGCGCAAAGGACAGACGACGCCTGTAATTATCTAACGACCGAAAAAAATTGAGAAAGAAGGAGGTTGGAATAATTAACATCAATAAGATTTACCTCCCATGCGGCTGTTGACACAGTATGAATAAAAACTCGCGAAGGGATCCTCGTCGTCATACATCAGAGGAGACTGAGTATCCTCATAGATGTTCTGAGTAATTTTTCCTCCAGCAGCAATGCCCATTCTTCCACGAGGGAGTGGTGGATCTACAATACATCAATACGAAGCAAAATGGAAATATTGGAATGCGCCTACCGCCGCCACGTAATCTTAGAACCAGATGCAGGGTGCTCTCTCTCTGAATATTATAATCTGAAATTTTCAGCGAGTCATAAGGAGACTAGGTGTCATTTCTCACATACCGGACAATGACCTGGAGTCTTCGAGTTGTCGACCGGCGAAAATCAACCTCTGTTGATCGGGTGGAATACCTTCCTTATCATGAATTTTTGCCTTTATGTCATCGATTGTGTCCGAATTTTTGACCTCCAGAGTAAATTTTCTGCCTGTGAGAGTTTTGACGAAAATTTGCATGCCGCCCCGTAACTTCTGGAGCAAATGGAGGCCACTCTCATTTTGAATACCATATTCTGAACTACATTAGAGTGTTGGCCTCGAATTTGGATATAGCTCACGTACCTGATAACATCCTTTCATCTTCAAGCTGCTTCCCTGATAGAGCAACCTTTGCATATGAGATGGGATGCTGTCTTTATCTTGAATCAGAGATTTGACATGGGCAACAGTATCTGAGCTTCTGACAACGAGAGTAATGGGTTTCCGAGCTAAAGACATAATATGAATCTGCATCGGTGTTGGCGGATTTTCATTATACGAAACGTTGAGTACGGGGTTCGGTGTAGCAAACCGAACAATATCACGAAGCGTCTGGGGTGGAGACCATTTTCTAATGTCAAAAATAAGCCTTTGATTTAAAAAGTGGACACAGAACAAGGCAAATGAGAACGAACGTAGTTGACAAGGTGATAATGTCACCAAGCTTGATATAGAAATCACTGGGGCGTTTATCGAGGGCCAATTGATAACCATTGTGGTGGAAGGTTACGAAACCAGCAAGTGTTGGAAAAACGTCAATCTGAATTCCTCCGTTGGTGGTTTTGGAGAGTTGCTCTTCTATCGTATATCCATGACCCAGCTTCATAGCGACGAACTGCTGTATGTCAGAAAAACAAACAATGGAACTCCGTGAGGAGACCGCACTTGTGTCGAACCACACCAGGCTCTGTGGCTACGCCGTCGATCCAAGGTTGCTTTCCGCCAACTACGTAATCTTGTACTCCCTTTGGAGCATCCTCGTTTTGTTTACTGCCGGTAATAGCATTGATTCCTATTATGTACCATGTTAAGTTCTGTGCAATACTAAAGGGAAAACCTTGAAACAGACCACCAACAAAATTTTGATGGCACATGCATCTTCAGGTGGTTATGCTATGAGAATGTCGAATGGCGCAGATCATACCTCCGTCTATACTAATCCACATAGCTTCTCGTTGAAAGAGTGGCTGTGTGGTTGGTTCACAGAAGCAGGAACTGGCATGAAAATCTGTTACCATGATATACCCACCACGCTGGGCAATGTAGTCGGGTATCGACTTCGCATAATCTTGTGCCTTCACCAATGGAAAAGTTCCCAGACCCTACAAAGTATAACTATATTTCAATAAGGAAGGCAGGCGTTAAAAATGCATACCGCGGGAGGGCATAGCGTAGC
>JAJTUO010000128.1:0-76797 GCA_021399455.1 Flagelloscypha sp. PMI_526
TATCCTTGGGTGATGATTTCGTCAAAAGCCCATAGCAGCTCGAAAGCGTTTTTGGATATTTCACGCTCATCAGCGCTGCGAGAAATGTCGCTGACAACACGGGCAAAAAGTTGCAGGGTATCGATATCTTGCAGGATATTGGATGCTTTATTGGTGATGAGACGATGTAAAGGTCCTCAAGGGGCTGGTAGACATATCGCACTTCAGGGTTTCGACTGGATGTGTGCTGCGTATTCGTAGGGATGAGCTTGGGGAAGGCAGCCAGCAGACTTTCAATGCGGGTAGAGGTCATATCACGAAATTGACGTGAAATACGGCTGTGGAGAAATCAATGAGCTTTTGACAAAAACTAGATCTTCCCCACAAACCCTTTGCAGCCTTTCGTGCACACAGATGCAGCAAGGACACCTGGAAAGTAAAAGTTCAAGCAGAATTAAGGGGCATTACTATGACATATCTTAGCGTACCATTGTTCAGAGGCAACCGAACCCGGATACGGTGGAAAGAAATCCTAGATGAGCGTCGGAGGCAGAAACGGAATTTACGTGTCCATGCTGGCCATGCAATAGCTACCTTAGCAATTCTCTGCTCTTGCTTTCATGTTCATCTGGTCCTTTTTTCTTCTTCTATGACTAATTTTTAAACTGAACTGGACCTTTATTCTTCTCTTCAATCCGCAACGCTATGGACACAAGTTTTTCTGTCTCTCTCTTTGCGCCGACGAATTCTACAACCATCTTTTCGAAGACTTGTCATGGCATATTTAGACGACGCTCTTCAGAAAAAACTTGGGGTTAACTACTCGGATTCATTTTGATTTGAAACTGTGCTATTGCCTTTTGGCACTAAAGAGTTCTGCCTACAAGTTAGACAAATTAGGTGCTTGTCCACTTGGGGAATCATTCCTATCTCATCATCTATGGCTAAATAATATCAGCGCACAAATGTCCTCATTCGCCCACTGGGGTTATGGTAAGCCCTGCGCTTTCGTCCTACCTGCCTTCATTGCGTATCCTCCTTTTCCCTCTGTAGTTGCACAATCATAGCTTCGGCCTTTGCCTTTCATTGGTCTTTCACTCGAATGCAGAGTAGGATCGAGCTGAAAGCCCCCAAAATAGCATCAGCCAGAGCTTTTCAGGACTGGCCTCAAATATTCCATTGCAGCAGACACAGAATATTTCCTTCGTGCCCTGTTGTTGATCTCCGACGTAGCTAGCGAGTACTACACATTCTAGAGGGGTCGATGTAATTTTGGTGAGTCTCTAAACAAGACAGACCGATGTTTGGTTTCGAATTCGTTATCGAGGCTGTTGCATCGTCAGGAACGTGTCAGAAACTACGAAGGTGAGAGGTGTCTAAGGACTTCGCGATTCTTATTTCTGTGGATGCTAGCCAGCTGTTTTGAGACTGGTTTCTTTTACTATCTTCAGCAAAAAAATTATTATCGATCATTCCATAGTTCTAGTCTTGCTTAAAAGTGAGAGAACATAATAGTTTCCTCATTTATCTCATATCAGCCTTGCTATGGTCTAAGGAGGGAATGTCTCAGAATGGGAAATCCATTAAATTTTCGGTGATCATGGGGTATTAGGGGGCACGTTCATGCCATTTTAAAAGGACATAGGTTGAATCACGATTAAGTATTCTATGAAAACAAATATAACGGTGCGATGGAAAGCAAGGGGCAAGAATAAAAATAAGTAATTGAGGCCAGAATTGGCTCATTATACAAAGCTGTAATAGAGTAATTTAGCACAGCGCAATTGGGAGGGTAAGGAGTTAACTAAGAATCCGGTGAAGCAACCAACCGTTTGGCGCTTTACCGGAAGCGACGGCGCAAAGTTCGCAGTGTCCATCTTTTAAATCGAGCGCCCGACCAATCTCTCGAAAAGCACTAGGAAAAACCAAGTGAGACTGAAAGCAACAGTCATCCATTAGAAAGCCACGAACCTTAGGACAGAGATACGTTGGAGATCCATCCGCATCCTTGTCCACTGCAATCCACCTCGGTTGCAAATCTAGTTCCTCTAAGGACTCCCAACGCTTGCAATCCTCGCACCAGCGTGCAAGAGCTTCCTCAGCTATTATCACATCCACTTGATGCAACTGGTCTGCACGCCTGATCGGACGCTTGCTTGGGGTGAGTTCGAACAGAGATCTTGGTGTATCAAGATTAAGGAGAAGATCAAGCAGGGATTTTCCATGAGATTCCCAGCTGGTTCGAGCGTCATTGTTGAACCAGAACGTGGGATATCTGCTCTTGGCCAACCTTTGGGCTCTGGACTTTCGTGATGATAGGTCGAGTCTAACGATTTCCCGATGTGCAAGTTCGAAAGAGTTTCTGTACTGCGTACGAGCAAAAAGGAGGTGCCATTCACTGTTGGGCTTGTGGCCGATAGTCAGGTCAAGGTAATGACGAGAAGAGAGGCGAAAGTGAAGCATGTCAGCATCGGGAGAACGGCTAGGAACCCTCATTGTCAAAAATCCACGTCAAGAGAGAAACAAGTGGGCAAGCGTCAGGCCATGGACGCTAGGAGATAGCCAGGGAGATCTGCGCGCTCGAAAGGATTGGTTGGAGGAGCCAAAGTGGACTTGGCAGCATAAATAGCTGACTGCTCGCATTTACCTCTTGACTACCACATGCAACCTTAGCACACAACCGTTCCAATCTCAACGGGTTTCTCTGTCTTTTCCCTTTGTGTATGCAACACCCTTAAAGAGTTTTTACCTTTGCCTTGAGGTCTTTTTTTCACATCACCGTTCGGTTCCCACGCAGTCCATAGTTGCTCTCAACGCTCATCCACCGAATTACGCCTTTCAAATGTCTTATATGATGGGAAGCCCCGATGTTATCGCCGCTCTGCAGAACCCCACTCCCGATAGTCTTGCTGCCTTCGCTGGTGCTACTGATGACGGTGCTCAAGAAAACATGCAGCTCCTACGCGGCCAGGTGAGATGTTTCTCTCGTCAAGGACTCCACTCATGCTTAAAAATAGCTTGGAATGGTTCAAGCTATGCCTCGACCTTTACAGATTCCAATTCACTAGTGCGCTCTCTGTGTCCCATCTTGAGAGAATCTTCTTCTGATCAGATAAGTGAAACCGCGGCACGCTATCTTCCTGTCATTGTCGCGCGATTCAGACAGTCTGATGGTCCCTATGGCCCCGCAATGGTGATGCTGAATACTATTCTCTACACGTACTCTCTCTCTCATTACTTCGAGTTCTTCCTCACCAACTCTTGTTGTAGACCGTATTTTGTCCGCTTCTCACGTCTTCCTGAGCTGCGCGACCTCCCTCAAATTCAACTGACAAGGATGGCAAACAATATTGATCAAATGAACGCTTCTACCAGCGCTGACGAGATTGGAGAAATAGGTCAATTTCTTTCCACGCTTCTTGCTCTTCTGGGAGGGGAAGGTATTAACCAATCTGACGTCGACAAACTTAAACCCCAATTCAAGACTTGGGAGCGAAGGTTTCCGGGTAGACTTGCTGGAAATGTTGGGGATCGATGTATGATGATGTTATCAAATAACAGGTTAATTGTGTTGTTTCTTGGCCTATCTTGTACTCATGGCCTCTCAGGGAGGCTCAAATGATGGGCATGGGAATGCGGCAACAACTTGGGAGTTCCCTTGAAGAGTGTGGCGGCCCAGGTTGTTCTCGAAAGACCCGTGAAGGCGGCTCTGAGCTTCTCCAGTGTGCTAGGTAAAAGTCTCTTTCTGCTCGTAGTTCGTTTACTAACCTACATCTTAATTTTAAGATGCAAAATTGCCGTATATGTAAGCCATTTCCCAATAACACGTAATTACATTCCTATCTTGACGTCACGAAAGTGTTGTTCAGAACATCAGCGCGCGGATTGGAAGATGCATAAGCAGATCTGCTTCAAGAGCAGTTTTTAGCTCTGACGCGCACGTGAATTGCACGTGCATGCTTTTATAATGTACATTTCGAGCAAGTTGGAAAAAATTACGAGATATATTTTGGGATTGGATTGTTGAACAAGAAAACTACATAGTTATGATGTCCATGAAGTTCCTGAATGTCCAAAGCTGTTCGTGCACGAGGTAATGGTCGCAGCATGTCCGTGAGATCGAAGCAAGTGTGATTCGAGGTACATAGATATAAGAGAAGCATGTGGCTGCAGCACCTCAATCAATCTTCTTATTGGAAGGCTTTTCTACAACAAAGCTCTTCAACTCAAACCTACCCGACTTTTTCAACCTTTCGATCAAAGTGTTACCCAATGCAGACATTGGAGTGAGCAAACCACCTCGCTGTGCTAAAGGCATTAGCTTTGGGAATGACTCTGGAAGAAGGCAGAGAGCAGATTCTGATATCATGACTGGGTAAGGACGAGTTAATTTCGAAGAGAGTGTGTGTTTCTAAGCAAAAACCCATACCGGCTGTGAGAGAGTAGCCAGGATCCCCTTTTCCTTTACAGGTTGTTTTCACGATTGTGGGCTCAGGATGGTCTGGAGTCGTCACAGAAGTGGTGATGTTGGTGAAGTTTGTTATTCCTTGCTCTAAGGTAGCACTGTGAGGGAATTCAGTCACTGGTTCCTCATTAAAATAAAATAAAAAAACATACTCATCCTTTGGACCAATACCATCACCAATGAACCTCTTTGCAAGCCATCGTAACTATAAGTGTGGTTAGATAGAAAATAAAGCCAATGAGGAAACTTCAACTGGAGGAAGGAGTATAACGGATCCCACGAAAGACAAAAAGATGAGGCTGAAGGTAAATGAGGAGATTGGGCCGGAAAGTTGTAGAAATTCGTCGTAGATCAACTCAGGGCCATAGCTATACTGACTTGCGAGTTTGTCTGGAGTTTCTCCTTCTAGAACGAGATGTTGTCAAGTTCTTCCTAGGCTGAAATGTCTAGGGACATACTTTGCCGGGAAGCATTGGCAGGTTCCTGAAGAAGACCCCAGGTTCGTTGAACCTTTATGTGGATATGCGTGAGTAGGGGCGGAGATGAGAACAAGAAAGTGGCTCACCATACTTCGATTCACATTCGACATCATCCAAAAACCACCCCATATTTTTCGTGCTCTGTCAGGATCGAAGACGCTATACACCAGCTTTGGTCGAGGGTAAGGTCGCCCGGAAACTTGGGGTATGGTTAACTTGCTTGTCGATGGAGGGAAAAAGATAAAGGCATACTAGGACTCAGAGAGTAATCTCTGAATGCTTTTCTCACAAGACTCCTGGGCATCTCTATGTGGTTTGAATCATTAGCGTACATTTCATGCTTGATTCAGAAGGGAAAATACCTTCAAGGAAAGTAAATGCTGTTCCTATTGTCCCAGAGCTAATAGGTCCTTTGACTCGAAATGCTGTAGAAGACTTTGCGATTCCCGAGGGAGCTCCAGTTTTCGCTGCAGCTTCCTTCAATGTCTGATTGGCCAAGAAAACCGCTAGGTCCGAAGGAATCGAGTCGAATCCTGAGGAGGGAATGATAACAGCCTTGGTCTCAATTGCCGCGTCATTGAATCTGAGTTACACAAGATTCGTTAGCCTGTACGTGAGACAGAAAACAATGAAACGTACTGGGCAATCATTTCATGGTGCCACGGTGTTTCGCCAGTCAGGTCGACATAATGGACCCCATGTTGAACACAACTCTTCACAACGTTTGTACCCCATCTCCAAAAGGGCCCTGTTATGCTGAATACCCAGACAGATGAATGGTTGATTATAACGAACCAACAGTGTTGATGACGACTCGTGCCTGTATCACCGCCGCCTCAATTTCTTCTGGCTTGAGAACATCTACCACAACAACGGGAATATCTACGCGTATTATGAGTACTATATAGTGCGGTTCTGTCAAGAAAAAGGGTACCTTTCTCAGTTTTGGAAAGAGACGCCAGCAGAGCGTCCAACTTTTCTTTGGACCTTCCAGCAATGCCAAATGTGAACTTGCTTCGTTCTGGATGCGCAAGAAGATATCGAGTAATGAGAACTCCAGTGAAACCAGTTGCACCGAGCACAAGAATGTCGACCATTGTGAATGTAAGAAGCAAGTTGATGCTTGTGATATTGCGGCTCTAGGAATGATCTATACATACGCGTGAGGGCGTTTATATCACATCATTCACGAGGCTTGGTTCGGAAAGAAGTGATTGAATATTGTTATGAATAACGGAGGGGAGGTAAGCGCGCTCTCAAAAGTCACAAAAATCCAAATAGACGCTTGGCCGTTTGCGGTTCATCTAACTTTTTGGATGCCTTAAGGGTCGCTGAATACATTCTACTATCTACCATTTCAACCGTGAATCTCTCCAAATGAAACAGACTCGTCAACGATTGGATTACATCTGTAAGGGGTAAACTTCAAGGTATCTGAAAGTATCTCACAGACCCTGTTGAATTGAATCAAAGGGGAAATAGCTCAATCCTAGCACAATAGACTCGCAAATTAACTCTAATGCAAGTCAATAATTACTGATTAGAGGAGTAAATGGAGGGCATGGTGGCAGGTGCTCAGGTCTGTGGCTGAGCGGACCTGTTCTGCTTGTTCCATCCATTACCCCACTGTACTATACTACACTCGAAACTTCCATTCGACCTATCAGCATCCTAATCACATCCCGTTCCAATCGAAAGCTATCCCTACTCCAGTTTCTGGAGGATGACCGTTCCCGCTCACCCAATCCCAATCTCGCCAGGGTCGAGCCCGAAACACGCCGCTTCATATTGATTGACCGGTAAGCCCTTGAGGCTTTGCCCGTCAACAATTTATAAAACAATCCAGGGTTTGGGACTCGAGGAGACAGAACCTGGCTGTACGTGCAGTGCCTCCTTGGTGTTTGATCGACAACTCAAATACCAGTGCCGTAGCTCCTCTTGCTCCTTCCTTACCATTCCTCATATTGACCCATAATCCTTCTTGGGGTCTTTCCCCTTCTTTCTCGGCACATTCATGGCTCTCTCGCAAGGTGCAATCACTGCGATAGTCGTTTGCACTTGCGTCATCGTTGCTCTCGTGGTTGCAGTTGGCACGTATTTGTACACTCGACGGAGGAGAGCCAATAGATCCTACCCGCCTCGCACATCAGCAGACACAGAATCTTTTCTCAAGAAAGAAGAGAAGGCTACACCCCCTCTTCCTTTCCAGCGAGTGCCTCATGTAAACGACGAGAGTGGGAGAACATTGCTTCAGCCAGAAGAAACTGAGTTCAACCCGTATTCTCACTCTCCCACTCATTCAGAATATCATTCCATTCAACCCTTACGACACCAAGCCTCACCCTATGCCAATCCTCAAGAACTCCCCAACAATAACACTTGGGTATGTCCAGTTAGACTTTAACATATCGAGTGTCATTCAAATCTTATCCAGATCCCGACCCGTACACGCCCCACATCTCTCCAGCTAGGGGAACAGAGACTTTCGAATAGCCAAGAACGCGGTCGTATTAGGCATTCTGCTCGACTTTCGGACCCATTCAGCAGCCAACCAAGTACAGCGCGTCTGAGTGACTCCGCATACCTTCCTAGTCCTTCGCCAAGCCAAGCTGCATTCCCGACGCATCATCGCACCTACAGCTCGCAGTCACCCAATGGTTCACGCTCACCGCGGCCGCCGCTGAGTCCTCTCCTGATTCCCGGGACCCCCAGCACAGCTAAGCCGAAGGAAATAAAACCTGAACGTCAGGAAGAGCAGCGACGAGATTCTGAGACTTCGTCAATGCAAACTGCCGCAACGACTGACTCGGCGTATTCACAACCTTCAGCATGGCATCATGATCAGAACGATCTTGCTGATGAGTCGTTCATGGTAGACCTTACTGCTGCTCCACCCATGCCTCCATTACCACAGTTCCAACCCCAAGCGCTTCTCGCTGATGACAATCGTGCCTACTCAGCATATCCTGCTTATGAAGAATCTCCTCATACCCCGTCGCCAGTCCTGCCGACTACAGTTCCAGCCTTCCTCGAAAACCATCGACATCCTGAAGTGCTTGTCCCTCGATCTGAAGAATATGATGCAGACCTGCAACGAGCCCCAACTAAAGTTATTTCCAAACTCCTAAAACAGCGCATGAGCAGGGTTGTTAATGGAGAGGAAGTCGAACAGAGCACAGGTTTGGAGAGGAATGTATCGAAAATTGAGAGAGCGGACTCTATTCGGTCAGCAGGCGATGATGGAGCTGAGGATGAATCAGAGACAACACAAGGTCGACGAAGACCGAAGGTCAACCGCCTTGATATTCAGAAGAGAGCATACTTGAATCGGGTGCCTACCCAAACGGACCTCCCGAAGTCTAGTCATGGAGATGTGCAAGAATTCTCTGCTTCTTTTTCAGGTTTTTAAAAGCTCCACACCACACAGATTTACTTTACTTCGGAAAAATGCTCCCCATGCTCTGGACAGACTTTTCTAATGCTTACGACGGACAACCGCACATTTGTATCATATGCTTTCCACTCTCATTGTCTAATTTATCACCCACCACCCTGACTTCTACGTTCAATGAATTGCTTTACAAGAGCATGCCCTTCCAATGTTCCAAAGAACGACCTCTTCATTGCATTGTCCCAAAGAACAACTCCCAGTTCTTTCGCATAGTTCAAAACAAGATCATAGTCCGCTTGAGACGCGAATGCGGTGTAAAGGAACCCGTTCTCAGATTGAACGCGGGTTCGTTCCACTTCCCAAAGTCGAATTTGATCTTGGACTGTGACAGGCAGCAGCGGATTCTGGCGGTGCATTTGCGGGTGAGCGTGGGCCGTGAGGTAAGTGATGATCTTCAAGATTTATATGAGTGAGCGGGGGGCAACATCAGGGGAACGCAAACCTGGTCCGCGGAAATACCATTACTGAGCGCTTTCTTTACACTATCTCGAGTAATTGATCCGACAACGAGATTCGGAAACCGATATTTGAGGTGGATGAAGAGGTTCAACACGGCAGTTTGTAGAGGGTTATCTAGAGGGGTGGGTTGAGTAACTGGACCGACCGAGTGTGAAGACCAGAATAACCAGTGTATGCATAAACGCGATAGTTCGTTTCTAGAATAATGAAGCCTTCGCTTGCCCCACCCGCCCCTCCACTAGTAGTGGATGGAAGGGGCGGACTTGAAGAAGTCAACGTTGTTGCCAGCCGTGTCGGACTGAACCGCCTTGAACTGGGCTAAACAAGCAGTTAGAACATTAGTTCCAATATTGATATATAACCACCAACCTTCCGTTGCCATAATAGACCGTAATCTCGTAAATCGTGTAAGAGAGCTTTCTGAGTCTCTGTCAGGTTCTTGGCTGAGTATTCCTACTGACCAGCGTTAGCAAACGATTAATGCATTGTAAGCGGTGCGTACATGCCTTTCCAAGCTCCGCAGTGGAAAGCATAAACAAGAAACTCAAAATTTCCACAAGGTCCATCTTCCGTTCCTCCGCTTGACATAGATATTGGATAAGTAACTCCCATAGTTGAGCGTGAGGTGTATGGAGAAGAAATTGAAAGCCTCTTGAGCTGATTTGAAGCCCTTCTCCGCTAACAAAATGACAAAGTTAGTCATCGAATTGCGCATGGACGAGACGGAAACTGACCGAGGATTGTCCATCAAGCCACTTGCTTGGAGAAGATGTTTTACGCCCTCCGCTGGGGGTTTTGGTTGGTATCCGCGGCCAGATGAAACCATATAATGTAATATTGTCTTGGAAGGCACCTTTAAGATATCGAGTAGAGGACAGAGCTGAGTCAGGCTTACCTCCCACCGTTCAAGTGCATAACTATCCAAACCGTGGACATCAAGTGCAAGTTTGTCGGGCTCTGGTTCTGTTGGAACTCCAAAACTAGAGCTCTCGCCGCTGAATGGAGGCTAAGACGGATGAGGGTAATATTACGAACGCGACTTTACCCTGCAGTAAGCGCTTCGCGAAGCCCGGTCTTGAATGTCGGATTTAATTGATATTTGATTGATGAAGATGGAACAATGTGTAATTCGGAAAGATTTTGTATGGCCAAATCGAAAAGCCTTGAAGGAACCTCGGTTCTTGGAAAAGTGAAAGTAGAGAAATAGACGCACTTCTTGTTTGCTTTGACAACCCAGCCGGCCATAGTTGTTATAGGTACGGCCGCTTCAAGCCACAGCAAGCTCATGACTAATTGTCTTTCCAGAGGCGTAAGAAGTCTGGAAGGTCAAATTGTTAGATAGTAAGACAAGCTGTTCACAAGCGGATGGACCGAAGCACAGAAAGACATGACGATGGCAGTTTGTAAAGCCTTGTTAAGGTATTTTGTGATTGGGATTTTAAAAAGGGTAATAGCGCGTGAGATGTTCCTTGAATTTCTGTCTCTTGCTCAGTTGTAGAGGGCATTGGGGATGACGGTTCGAGAGAGGAGAGCTGGAAAAGGATCAACCTTGCGCTTGCCCTTAAACCATCATCATCTAAAATTGCTGTTTGGCTTGAACGCTCCCCATCCATCGTCCGACCTCCCTGCCTGAAGAAAGAAAACATTTTCGCGCTCCTTTTATACGATCCCCCCCCCCCCCCCCCCCCCCAAGTTTGGATTCCTCCGAATTTCCTTTGTTAGAATAAAGGAAGGGGACATTTGCCAACACTCAACATTCGTCATGCCCTCGCACCACTTTCTTATGCGGATGGACTTCTCGATATACGGCTCTGGGGCACTCAAAAGAACTGAGGACGACCCCCGAATCCCTATCTCAGTGTTTACACAAGTCTCCCGAGCGCTAGTCATCATATTGCTTTCTTTTCGACTCCCATTGTGCCTGCTTACAGGATGAAAGACGAACCTCCGATTGACATCCTTTTGGTTTATGTTGGAGGGCGGGATTGAGGGGATGAATTTATGCAGATGATCAAGCACTCACACAGCATATCGACTGCTCAAGAAAAGTATGCGCCAAGTCCAAGCAAGGAGGCTAATATGATAGAAACCGCCTCTTTAGATAGTTTTGTCTCAGATGACAATACTTTGGTTGAAGAGCGTGTCGGCAGCATCTCCGAAACTAGGTTTGAGGTGTGCTGACTCTCAGAGACGACACACAACGAAGGATCATAATGCACGGCTATAGGATGACGAAGCTGTCTATCGTGTAATTGAAATCATGCGTGGCCCTGGTGAACGAAGGAAAATCATGCATTTCTTCGAGAATGTAAGCATATCTCGAGGTCAAGGGAATGCACAACCTAATAACTTGGCTGGATGCAAAGATTCCAGCTATCATTTTCCCTATTTGGCTGACAGAATACGATCAAAGTCTTCCCGAGGTTTCCAGTATGAATTACTTGCAGGATTGTTTGGCTCTCTTTAATGGGGCCCGCTCTTCAACTTTGTTCACTTCAACCCCCATAGTCAGCCAGCCTCTTCTTAGGCTCTACAAATTAAAGTTCTTACGCTGTTTTATAGCTCATTGTGTTCATTGGTCGTGATGAGTTCGAAACAAGTCTGGAAACTTCACCGTTGAATGCATGGTTCCCCGATTACCAAGGTGGGAGTAACCAATACTTTATCTGGTTAATTAGTGATTCATTTAAAATGTCTAGGAAACACTGTTGACGCTGCCGCCGACTTCATCTTACACAAATTCATTTCTGCCGGCTCAGCCTCCAACTTGGAAGTCCAACAACGTCTTCACTTCTACACTTTGAATGCAACGGCCCAGGAAGATGGGATATTTCAATGTCAGCTGATTTAAACCGCGTATTATTGAACATTTCTTTAATCTTGATTCGCAGTTTTAAAGACTGCCTTGAAAGATGTACAGCTCAATGCCAAGCAGCTGGTTGCCAATCCCACTGCAAACCCCTTCTAGTTAGTCCTCTCTTGTTCCGTCCAGATATCCGGTACAACAAACTTGTGATTTAACGCATTCTGCGTCGCTTAGTTGAGGAGGCCGCAGGAATCACGCTGAACTGAGCAAACAAATGTATTGATGGTTTGATGATGTGGGGCAGAACGATCTGGTTTGAATCTCTTAGAGGGTCTCTACTTTTTCTTTTTTTCTTTTTTGTTTATGAGAGTGCATGTACATGGAGACACAATATCCCAAGTTATTAGCCAAAGGGGTCACTTCCCCAAAAATAGTGATGAACCAATGACGCCAGGTACAGAGCTGTCCTGGTGAGTCTGGCGTCTATGTCCTCGCCTTGACCACAAACCACGACCATGTCTTCACAATCCAAAGCTGACTATTCCGCTGCTGTGCGGCCAAAATGGAGTTATGATGCAGTCATGCTTCTCTGGCGGGTCATTACCTCCATTTTCTTTCGTGAAATTCGACCAAGAGGCGCTTTCAACATCCCCAAAGTTGATGAGGGACCCGTCATTTTCGTTGGCGCACCACATAACAACCAAGTCAAGCTTTTTACTTTGCATCAGAGTACTGTATTAACTGTTTAACGCCAGTTCCTGGATTTGAATCTAGGATATGAAGTCTACAAGGAAACCGGCCGTCGCGTGCGTTTCCTTGTTGCTGCAGCTTCCATGAAGAGAAGAGTCATTGGCGATCTTGCAAGGATGATTGAAGGCAGTAAGTTTGTTAGATTGTTTCACCATTGCAGGCGACATTTATCTTCTCTCTGCTAGTCCCCGTTGAACGTGCCGGCGATGCAGCGAAGCCTGGGTTGGGGAAGCTCCTTCCTTCGCCAACTGACCCCACATTGATCGTTGGTGAAGGCACCTCGTTTAAAAAAGAGGTCACACCAAAAATGCAAATCCTGCTTCCAAAGACCGCAGGGTCTTTGAGTGCTGAAGTCGTGGAAGTCATTTCGGACACAGAACTCAGGATTAAGAAGGAGTTTGGTGGCGGGGACAAGCTGAAAGGAATACCCCCGACGACTTATAAAATTGTGCCTGTCATCGACCAGGCCGACATGTACAAAAACGTCTATCAGTGTTTACAGGAAGGTGGAAGTTTTGGAATTTTTCCAGAGGGTATGTCTTGCACTCCTTATCGACTCCTAATGAGCTAACATACTTTATTAGGCGGTAGCCACGACCGAACGGATCTCCTTCCTCTAAAAGCTGGCGTCGCTATCATGGCTCTTGGCGCTATGGCAAACAACCCAAATTGTAAAGTCCGAATTGTACCGGTTGGCTTGTCGTATTTCCATCCCCACCGATTCCGGAGTCGTGCTGTGATTGAATTTGGCAAAGCATTCGGTGCGTCGTAGTTTCCCCTATGAAAACCATTAACTAAGGATTACATAGATGTACCACCTGAACTTGTTGAAAAGTTCAAGGAAGGGGGACCACAAAAGCGAGAAGCTGTTGCCAAATTCTTGGATACTATTTATGAATCGCTGAAAACCGTCACCGTTCGCGCTCCTGACTATGACACGCTCATGGTAAGTTAATTTGCCATATTCTGCTATCATCAACTCAAAGTGTATCAGCTCATTCAAGCAGCTCGTCGTCTATATAAGACTCCAGGCCAACATCTGACGCTTGGACAAGTTGTAGAACTCAACCGTCGTCTCGTCGAAGGTTACATCAAGTTTAAAGATGAACCCAAAGTTGCAAAGCTCCGGGGAGAGGTCACCAAATACAACCGCCTACTGAGAGATTTGGGTGTGCGAGATCATCAAGTGCCAAGAGCACCCAAACCCGGCTGGAAAACGCTTGGCCTCTTGGGTTACCGGGTGGCCTTGCTAACAGTTTGGACTGTATTTGCGCTCCCCGGGACAGTGTTGAATGGCCCAATTTTCATTTTGGCTTCCATTATTTCAAAGAAGAAGGCAAAAGGTGACTATTTTCTGTGCTTTCCATGAAAAGATATTTACGAAGACTTCCAGAGGCTCTAGCAAAATCAACCGTAAAAATCGCAGGCAGAGATGTTCTTGCTACATGGAAAGTCCTCATTGCTTTAGTCGTCACACCGCTCCTCTACACCGTCTATGCATGCGTTGCCTTGTGGATTTCGATCAAAGCGAGAGCGCCGCTTCGATGGAAAATTGCGACCCCCTTCATTGTGGCTACAGTGCTTCCTATCATGAACTTTGCCGCACTTAAATTTGGTGAGGCGGGAATGGATGTCCTTAAGTGAGTCCTATTATTCTTAGCGTCGCCCTTTTTATTAACCATCATCTTTTCAGATCCATCCGACCCCTCATTCTCGCCCTCCTTCAACCCTCTCGTTTCAATAAACTCTTAGCCATGCGTGAACACCTTTCGAATGAGGTTGCATCCGTTATCAATGAATTTGGACCCCAACTTTATTCCGACTTCGACGAACATCGCATCCTCCATCCCTCCTCCGCTGCGCCTCCTTCCATTAGTGTTGACCAAGGTGTTGTTCGCCGTCATTCTAGCACTGGTGCAGTTGACGCTCAAGGGATGGGTTTAACTCACCCAATGACTTGGCTTGACGAAAGACTCTTTGGATGGTCGAGAAGCTCGAGACGCGGAAGCTGGGGCGGCGAGACTCCCTTGTCTGTTGGTACGCCCAATGACTCGGACGACGAAGACGGCGGAGATTACGAGCCTGTTCTTCGTGTCATCGATGGGCTTTCTGCGTCAAGTTCGGGTTTGTCAGGGTTGAAGAAGAGTGATAGTAGAAGTCGGCAGGGAAGCTATGCTGACTTGCAAAGGCTAAAGATGACAGCTGGAAACGCATCGTCCTCGAGCTTCAATACGGCTTCAACAGGCTTGCAGACGCCTGGACACTCACATGATGGTGAATTGTACCATAGGCACCGACACCCGTCGTTGGCAGATTCCATCTCTGTCTCGACAATTAGCGGGAAGAGGGACCGGACTGATGACTTTGTAGATGTGACGAGAGAGTTGAACGAGGAAGCAGGGAAGGCAACATCATGAACGCGTAGCGATACCAGTGTTTTATTCATGTGTACCGTCTAGAATTCTTGGAGCTGTTGAAACTTATTTTTAATCCTTAGCAATGTGTGAGAAGAAGTTATTTAACTCTTCAAACTACTGAATGGCTAGCGGTGTTGAATCTTGAGAGGAATTTGTCTTGCTGCTTCCTCGGTAATTGAAGATGCCGGTACAAGAAACATCTTGCCTCAAGCAGTCAACCATGTCAACAGGAACTCAAAGAGCCTTACGCTGGCATCCTCCATCTTATGCTATCAGCGTAGAGGATGTGCCCATTCCTCAGTAAGACGAGTCTTATGTCGCAGTTTAGGACTTAAGATTCTGGACAAAGACTCCAACAGCCCGACGATGCGATCGTCAAGATCCAAGTCTGTCTTACTCTGTTCAAGTACTAAACAATTACTCACGGCCAATACCACAGCTCTCTGGACTCTGCGGCAAGGTCTTTCAGGAATGTCCCAGAATTGAATTGACTGTTATGTAGGCAGCGACTTGCATATTTATCGAGGCTCAGGGGGGACCGACCTTCCCGTGTAAATCCTCATTCTGTCGTCTCTCACATTCTAAATGTGCTTACTATCACTCCGAGACATATTTCCGGGCATGAGTTCATTGGAGAAATTGTAGGTCCATGAATCTGTGGCTATTTTGAATTTCTGCAACTGTTATTGTCCAGGTCCAACTGGGCACCAGTTTTTCTGAAATACAGCCATCTGACAAAAGCCAGCCCAAAACTTATTCTGCTCTCAAGATTGGAGATAAAGTTGTATCTCCGTTTACCACTAGCTGTGGCAAATGCAGGTTTGTATTTGGTCAGTTGCTTCACGCAGTTGAACCACCTCTATCTCCCATAGCCACTGCAAATTAGGCTTTACCTCTCGCTGTGACGAAAGCCTGCTGTTTGGTAGCCCATCCCTAGACGGCGGCCAAGCCCAATACATTCGTGTACCACATGCTGGGGCGACTCTTTTCAACCTCAGCGACTCGGCATCTTGGCCAAATGCACATCCTGATACCAATGTTTCCGACTCTTCACTTCTCCTCCTTGCAGATATCCTCCCTACAGGGCTCTTCGCAGCGATCCAAGCCTTCCATCACGCAAAGATTCAATCAGTCGTCTCCGGCCTCGCCTGGCCATACCACATCTCACCGGTTCAAAGTTCTGCGACTCTGGAGACCGCAAGGAATGACAGAGCTTTGAAGTTCGCTATCATTGGTCTCGGTCCAGTCGGAATATGTGCACTTGTCTCTCTTCTCGATATATTGCATAAGAGCGATATAGAGCAGTTTCAGGTTGTTGCTATCGACCTGAACGAAGGGAGAAGAAACAAATCTTTAAAGATTTATCAAAAGATCTATCCTAACGCAGTGAAAGGAGACTTCATTACTGCCTCTTTGAAGGAAGCTGAGAAGGTCTTTGGGAGTTGTAATGCAGTTTTGGAGGTATGTTCCCCGCCGCATTCTCTCCTGAAAACCAATTAGTTGTACCTAGGTCGTCGGTAATCCGCAAGCCCTCAAACTTTCATTCGATCTCGCCTCTCCATTTGGAGTAATCACATCTGTCGGAGTCCACAGCCCGATGCAAGAGTTCCCGCTTAAGGGCGTGGACCTGTATGCCAAGAATATATCTCTAGACTTTGGTCGGTGTCCAGCAAGATCCATGATCCCACCAGCTTTCGAGTTACTTGGTGAGCTCATATTTTACCCGCGAGAATGGCATATTTACTTTTTTTTGGGATTTAGTGAGACGTCAAGATATCTTTGGGACCATAGGAGAGGAAACGAGTTTGATTGAGAAAGTGGTTCCTCTCTCTGATGCCGTTGAAGCATATCGAGCATTCGATAAGGGAGAAGTTGGGAAAACACTGTTCACGCCCTGGTGAAATAGCTTTGAAAGATGAAATGCTTCTCCATCTTGTAAATGAATCCTGTTTGTCAGCCATCCTCTTCTGCCTGACTCCTTGACTGATTAGAGAATTTTGCTTTTTCTAACTCCTCTTCTGAAGAGATCCCATCTCACATGTGCCCCCATAAGGAACCGGGAGCTTGGTAGGCTGAGCTACTCAGGCATATAAGCATTTTCACACATACAATGTATGTGTTAAATCTCCATCGCTATGCTGCCTTCGGTTCCTTCATATGCTCATCATCCAGACAAGGCCATTTGATGGTATAAGAAGGTGCCGTCTTGTGCTCTATATGTTAATAGAATAAGATCTTTGCGAGTGTTCTTTGTTCCGTTATGCCCGAAATATATGAGATTTTGCCGCCTTTGCCTCCCCAATAGATACAAGCCAAGATAATACCCAAGGTCACACTGTTATGTAGTACCTAGCTGCGGGTTCTCTTTTGTCCCCGATCTAGCCACCATCCCTCCCTTCCTGGTTCCACCTGTCCTCCTTTTACGTCGTCACGTCGGTTTGAGTTCGGCTCGCATTTGATTTTCTTTGGGTTGTGGTCTGGCTCTTTCTTGGCAATTCTTCAATATTCACTTGCTTTGGTACCAAACTTATTATCACAGCCTTGTCGAATCTTGTTGAATACCGTTGGCCGGACGCGGGAACAACGATTAAGGCATTGAGTGATCTTTCAAAGCCAGTCTCATTTTTCCTAGTTCCAGGAGGTTCTAGGGTCCCCATTTTGAGCATTTGAGATCTTCTATGACACCATAACATAACACCCCATAAAGGCAGATTGACTCACGGTATAGCGGATAGTTCTCCCGCACGAAGAATACACGGGCTGCGGACGATTAAGTCTGCTGCGCAGCCGGCTGCCAGAGTGTTTCGTCGCCTTTTCTGTCATGGCAAGGTATTCCTGATTCTAATTCTACTTTATTTCCCGCCTATATAACATTTCATCTTTTGTACATCCACCGATACAAGCAAAAGACACCTTCTAGCATAGTCATGGCTCCCCAACTTCTCAAAGTTGCTTTTACCATTGGACCGGAAGTTACTCTCAGTGATTTCATCCCTGCAACTGAGCTCCTGGGTGGTAAGAATTCCCTCAGTTATTATTTCTTTGTTTTATTTTGTTTAACAAATGCATAGGGCTTAACGGTGCTGATCACCCAATTTTGGGACCTATCTTTGGAGATGTGCCATACCGTGTTGCCTTTGATTTTCTTGCTCCGACCATGGAGCCTGTCACACCCATGTTTGGAGGTCTAGGTCCCAACATCGTTCCAACCAAGACTTACGAGGAGGCTCTCAAGAGTGGTACTCAGTATGATATACTTTGGGTACCTGCTGGTAAATCAACAGTCCACTCGTTTCTCTCCATCATTTCTGTGCTTATTCTAACCTTCAGGTCCCTTCCCCGATGCTCAATCCTTGAAATCGCGTATTCATCCTTCTCAGATTGAGTTTATCAAGGTCCAAGCTCCTAAAGCTCAATATGTCATGTCTGTTTGTGCTGGGAGTGCCATTCTTGCTGAAGCTGGGATCCTCTCGGGAAAGAAGGCCACCACAAACAAAGCGTTTTACAAGCAGATCGTCGTACGTATTCTAAATTCTTTCGGCATCACGTCTTCTTTAGCTCATCCATTTTATACCAGAGCTTCACTCCAAAGGATATAACCTGGGTTCCGAAAGCTCGTTGGGTTATTGACGGGAACATTTGGACTTCTTCCGGGGTTTCAGCAGGAAGCGACATGGCTATTGCTTTCATTGAACATCTTGTTGGGCAAAGAATCGCTGGAATCATCCGCGGTCAAGCTGAGGTTATCGTTCATGGCGAAGGCGATGATCCTTTCGCTGAAGTTCATGGATTGGTTTGAGGGTTCAGAATACGACCCCCAAAAAGCATACAAATACTCAATTAAAGAGACCATTGTACCAATTCAAATGTCATGTATGTTTACTACTGCTCGCGTTCGTGCTCGTAACGCTTGGATACTGCTAGTATTCGACTTTCTGAGCAGTTGAGTTTCGGTGGGGGCTGACGCAGATGCCTTCATGTGTACGGAGGACAAATAACAGCGGGAATCAGGTAGTGATCCTACACCGACTTTACGTCGGGCTGAATGATGTTGGAGTGTGTTTGAAGAGCTAAATGTTGTTAAGCCATCAACCTCGCACACGGCGAACTCGCAAGAAGTCGGAAGAAGTCGGACAGTACCGGGAGAGTCCAAGGTCACTGTTCCGATTGTTTAATGCTTCAGAGTAGAAATATTTCTATATAAAAGCCGTCGTCAAAGCCAGTACGAATCTCTATTAACATGCCTCCCACATTATTGAAAGTTGCCTTCACACTTGCGGACGAAGTCACTCTAAGCGACTTCATTGGACCGTGCGAATTACTTTCTGGTTCATAGTATCCACCACTTTTTGATAGAAGAAATAACCAAATACTTTAGGGATTAACCATGCTGATAATCCAACTCTAGCATCGCAGTTTGGACATGTCCCTGTCCGGGTCGCATTCGATTTTCTCGCACCGACGCTGGACCCAGTTGTGCCAGTGTTCACTGCTCTGGGACCGAAAATTGTTCCGACAAAGACTTATGACGATGCCTTAAAGGAAGGCTTGCAGTATGATATTCTTTGGGTCCCTGCCGGTATGAATCCATTTGTTGCATTACAACCAGACCCACCTACCATAGTTGTACACGTGATCAGGGCCTTCGACAGACTCACTCACGGGTGCATCCCGTATACCTCGTTCACAAATTGAGTTTATCAAAGCACAAGCACCCAAGGCCAAGTATATCATGTCTGTGTGCGCTGGAAGTGCCATCTTGGCGGAAGCTGGGATCTTGGAGGGAAAAAGGGCAACGACGAACAAATTCATGTTCAGATCAATTGTGGTGAGGGTGGCTGCATTACTAATATGTGTACATGCGACTTAATAACTTGCATGTAGGCAACGAGTTCTAAGAACATCGACTGGATTGCCCAGGCTAGATGGGTAGTAGACGGAAACATTTGGACATCATCTGGAGTTACAGCCGGAACTGATATGGCTATGGCGTTCATCGAGCACCTTGTTGGAACTAAAGTCGCTGATATCATCCGGGGACGGGATGAGGTCATAGTGCATAATCAAGATGATGATCCATTTGCAGAAGTACATGGGTTGGTGAATACGAAGTAAAATGGGGAAGAACACAAATTTGACTTAATAGCTCGGCCTAAGTAACTAAAATGCGGGAAAGAAAACAATATATGTCAGACTACGAAGACATCTTCTTTCGAAAATGAATAGTCATCTAGTTGCTTGAAGTATTCGATGCGCCTCTCCTGTTCTTCAGAAACCTGGGATTGACAGTGAGCTTGAAACGGGAATATGACGAAAAAAAAGCGCACCTCTAGCTCTTGACCTTTTTTAAGTGGATTGGAACCACCTCTCGTCCTACGTTTATGCCGCAAACCGAGCGACGTCGTCTTCTTTAACGTCTTTTGGCGGACCCCACCTGTGGCATATTTGACCTTGACGGGACGAAGGACTCTGCTTGGAGGAGACGTAGACCTAACCGGTGGTGAGCTCACTTTGACGGGGGAATCATCACGCCTTTTCTTCGGCGCAGGTCGACGAGTGCTCCTGCGAGGAGCAGGTGTTACAGGGTCTTCTTCGATCATAGAAAGATCGACAATTGTAGCAAGGGATTCTCGGGCCTTCCCTATGGAAAGCCTTAAGGGGAGGGGGGAGCTGGGCTGTTCGTCAAGAGGTTGGTTGACGGCGAACGGGTCTGGAGAAGAAGAATGAAGACGTTTAACGCCTTTCTTGCGCGGTGTAGCAGGATAAGCTGACCGTCCCCGCAGAGAAGATAATGAAGCATCTGGTGGTGGTAGAAGAGTTCGCTTGATAATCGCCTGCTCGAGCTTCCGTTCGACACCCATGAAGCCAAAAGGATCTGAGTTTGTCAATTTATCTTCTTGGTGCTGGTGAGAAATAGGAGCAGGGTCCTTAAGATACAGTTCATCAGAGAGAGAAAACTCGAAGTCGTCTTCCGGATCTTGCGGGACCTGAACGGCACCCATAGACTGGACTCTTTGAATGTCCTCGGGGTCGATACGGTCAGAGGAACAATAGGGAAGACTTTCTTCGTCATCGTCCTTCACTGGAGACACAGCAGCCGAAGAGATTGAGATGGGAGATCCCGGCGAAGACGGTGGCAGGGATGACGAGTTACGTTGCTTCGGTGCGGGTTTGGACTTGTGCAGAGGTGGCTTGACCGGACTATTCTGGCTTTCAATATACTTGAGGGTGATGTCCTTCAGTGGATTCAGGCGTTTTCCACGCTTGGGGCTAGACTGTGCGGGAGTGGCACCCTTCACAAAAGCATGACTAAGGAGTCATACTAGCTAGGACAAGATGATGGTACTTACTTTTCTCGTACGAATAGGCATGTTGAGTGGGAACCAAGAAATGGAGTGGGAAACAAAAGCTGGTGGAGATGGTTGTGGTTTGAACGCAAGCCTGACCCTGAACTTGGGCACCTGATCACGTTCATCCAGCGCTTCGTCCCAAAATAACTAACCGCTCCTCTCCTCAAAAACATCGTCTGCCCAAAATTTACCTTTCTTCCCATGGCTCGGGAATTGGGCAAGCGGAAACGGGATGAAGATACATCCTCCAGAAAAGTAAAATCCTGTCCTCGATACTGCCGAGAATTTGTTACGAAGAAATTGTAGAACCGCAAACTTTCCTCACCACAGGAGGAAGAAGGGTTCGACGACTTGGAGGCTCATATCTCTGAGGCTGCCTCTGAAGATGATCCAATAACCTTGGATCATTCTTCAAAGCTTGCTAGTACAATGCCTACTGCAAACCAAGTCCGCCAAATGAAGGATGCGAATGAATTGTACCGCTCAAGTTCTTTCAAGTTGCAAGTACGTTGAACATGATAACATTGATCTATGTCCACTTTTTCTTATTCATAAATCTCAGATTGATGCTCTTCTCCCAAATGTCCGCCCGAAATTCTCAAAATCCCAACCTCTCGACCGATTCCTAATGCTATTGCACACTTTCCTGGGCAGCTTAACAGCCACTTCTCCAGTTCACCCTCTCGAGGGTTCTAAGAAGCTCCGGAAAAAAGGCATTGCGACACCCTTTACTGCCCCACTTCCTACTGAAGATGTCAAGTGGAAGGTTGCATTCGACAAACCCGCCGATATAACTCTTGTCGGCAGCTGGGCTAATAAAATTAGCGTAAAAGGCCAGGATGGTGTAGAATTCGGTGTTGACCTTGCTATTGAAATGCCTTCAGTGGGTGTATACCAAAGTCTTTTTCCTATTCTTAACATTTTTGTTCTCGGCTAGACTTTATTCCAAGAGAAAGACTATCTTGATGGTCGGTTCTTTCACAAGAAAGCATATTATCTTGCGGCTCTCGCAGCTGCTCTCAAAGATAGAAAGAAAGGTTTGAAAGACGTTGAAGTTTCATACGCCTGCCCATCCGGCAACCCTCGCCTTACACACCTAACACTTCAATCCCGACATGGCGAGAATGAAAACTTTTCAACGGACTTACAAGCCCAAGTCAATATCATTCTCGTCCTTTCAGAAGAGGGGCCTATCCCTCTCACCCGTCTCTCCCCCTCTCATTCAAATCTCCGCGATCCAACTACCCAGGAACATCTACCAAGCCCACTCTACAACGCAGCCCTCCTCTCATGCACATCTACAGCCGTGAAGGCGGACCTTCTCAATACCTTTGAAGATAAGTCGTCATGTGCCGCCTTCTCAGACGCAGTCGCTTTGCTCCGAGTGTGGGCAAATCAACGAGGGTATGGACACTCTGATAACTACGGAATTCGCGGTTTCTCTGCGAAAGGTCCATTTTGGAATGCACTTTTGCATTACCTGCTTGTTGGAGACCAAGGGCAAAGCAAACGCCGACCATTAGGAAAAGGATTAAGCTCTTACCAACTGTTTCGTGGTGCACTGGACTTTCTCGCAAAGCACAATTTCGCACAGGATCCAGTATTTGTGAAGTCTGAGAGTGGATCACATAGGGTAAGTTGATTGGCACATTACCTTGGAACTTCCTTTCATGTATAGGCTAGTATCCTGCGAGCGAGTATCAGGCGTTGGTTGAGGATGGATCGCCTGTATTCGTTGAGGCATCCTCAACTGTTAATCTCCTGGCGGGTGTCCCACTAGGATCCCTGGACCTTGTGAGTTGTGATTACCTCTCTCGTTCTTGTTGTTCTCATCATTGGTCCAGCTTAGAGATGATGCTCGGCAGACTTTGGAAAGGCTCAACGGCGTCACATCAAAAGATCCATTCAAAGATGTCTTTCTTCAGGATATACGAGACTTATCCACCCGCTTCGATGTAGTTTTAAGGTTCGTTCCTACCCTCCCCACTTCTATGCATCTAATTGGTTACCTTCTATAGGGTTGACACTAGTTCCTCCCAGGTCATACAATCTCTTGATGTTGGTTCTGATAGGGACAACCTCATTTCTCAAATTGATTCCATCCTGAGGCGGGGGCTTGGAGATCGAATCCATGCAATCGCCTTCCTACAACCCTCTCCTACCCTTTTTCCTCTCAGTCAAACATGCACCACCACCACCCCTACTGTCATTCACCTTGGCCTCATTATTAACACCGAGAACGCCTTTCGTCTTGTCGACCACGGACCAGCTGCAGACGATGCAGACCCAACACATGCCGAAGCCTTCCGAGCGATCTGGAAAGACAAAGCTGAGCTGCGTCGGTTTAAGGATGGTCGAATCCTAGAAAGTGTTGTTTGGGATGTCAAAACAGCCGAAGAGAAAATGCTTATCCCCGGAATGGTTGTGCAATATCTGCTCGAGACTCATTTCCGTCTGGAAGCAACCACCGTTCAAGCGTCGTTCGATAAGGTCCTTCGTCTTCCTGAATCAATATCGTCGAGTGTGACAAGGTCTGGTGCAAAATTTGGGTTCAAGAATGCCATAGTTGCCTTTGATGCTATAGTCAAAGCTATTCGCAACCTTGGCGACGAAATTCCGCTTAGCCTAGCAAACGTTAGCCCTGTGTCGGAGTACTTGCGTTACACCAGCGTTTTCAGCCCTGTACCGCTTCCGCCATCATTGGTCTCGCGCCTTCCATCTACAGCCCAATACCAGCCCGAGATGGAAGTAATCCTCGAGTTCGAAAAGTCATCGCGGTGGCCAGACGACCTGAAGGCTATCCAGAAAATTAAACTCGCATTTTTCGAAACCATTGCCTCTGCTCTCATGACTTCAATGCCAGGTCTAGTTGCACAGATCGTCGTCGGTGACGGTACAACTATCTCTGAAATAGTGGATCAAGGCCGTCTCGTCATCATAACTCCAGAGGGCTGGGCATTTTCTGCCCGGATTTATCACGACCGAGAAGCAACATTATTGGATCGAATACTTGAAGACAAAGCCAAGGCGAAGAAGTTTCCTGGTTTCCGTGCTATGAGCGATGGAAAGTACGAGCAGTATGCTGCCCAGGAAGTAGATCAAGCGAAGGAGGTGCACATCCGAAGATTTATTCATGCCCCAAGACACCATCGTGCCATTGCTGCGCTGTCGCACCGGCATAGTGCGTTCTCTGGGACTGTGAGGTTAGTGAAGAGGTGGCTAGCCGCGCATTGGTTGTTGAGGGAACATGTGTCTGAAGAGGTTGTGGAGATTATTTGTGCCAAGTTTTTCATTTATTCAACCACGCAGTTGGCAGATGAAAAAATGGAAGATTCGCCTGGTGTACCTGCGACGAAGGAGAGAGGTTTCGCCCTCGTAATTGATTTTCTCAGAAATTGGCGGTGGGACCAAGAGGATCTTGTGGTTCCCCTCTATGCCAATACATCTACACCAGTCAATACCCCAGCATTACCAGCTAGTTTGGTAAAGCAAGGTGTATGGAGAGTTGTGACGGAAGCGGATAAAGACGGCAAAATGTGGACAGCAGATCACCCTCAGGTGGTGTCAGCAAACCGAATACGAGCATTGGCACAAGCAACTTGGGAGTGTTTGACGACTTGTGGCGAGAGCGGGTTTGATCCTCAGGTATGTAATCGATTTTTCTGTAGTCCAATTATGATTGAATGGTATCCATGTATTTCAGACCATATTTGTGCATCCCACAGACGACTATAACCTAATTCTAGACCTTGACCCGTCTGTGCTCCCTCGGTATGCCCAAAACGTCCAGCCGTTCGTACAATATCTTTCTGGCTCTCGCTTTGCAAATCTGCCATCTCAAGAACGGCAAGTGCGAACTGGGTTTGACCCAGCCCAATTGTTTGTGGATGACTTGCGAGTGCGTCAATTTGAATCGATTTTCATCATGCCCAGGCTAACCCATCCTACAGCGTGTATATGATGGAACATTGAAGATTTTTCATGACATTCTTGGAGGCAACAAGGTCGGTATTATTTGGGACCCCACCCTTCTGAATCCTCGCCCCTTCCGAGTTCTTGGTGGATATACAGCTTTACCGGAGGTGAGGCATGTTTTTGTATGATATCCAGTCTCCTGACAATGTCTGCTTCAGGGCAGTGCAAAAAAGAAGCTCTCAAAAGAACAGCAGGTAGTGTTGAACAAGGAAGCTTTGATTGGTGAAATTATGCGCTTGGGCGAAGGTCTTCTTGATCAGATATTGCAACAATAAAAGGCTCCCTTAGCAGCGTCAGATATACAGCCAGAATTATACTTACATCTCTCTCACAGTTCATACGTCAATATTCCTATTCTCGCCCTCCATTCCACTTCTACAGACATGCCCTAGGATAACAAGGAACACGTGAAGTGTTCACTTCCAGAGTTCACATCTGAGCGAACCGTTATAATGGTTTGTCGCTTGACTTAGATCGTCGCGTCGTTTCAAGTTGCGATAACCTGAAAGAGCTTTGACACTAGGTCAACCTTTCACATCAACAGATGTCAATACTCTCATGTTTAAGCCGAGCCATAGCTTCGTTCGAAGGATAGATGGGTAACTTGATGGCCAACATGTGGACGTATTAGGAGACGTGTTGATCAACTTCAAGCTTGCAACGCAAATCAACGGTGCGATGATTTAATTGTCTCCACTAGAACAAACTCAGTGGCAGCTTTAAGTTTTGGGACCGACATTAAGCTCAATGAAGCAGCCTGTGACAATTCCACGTGATGTGACGACTTCAATGTCCTTTGAGTGTAGACAACGCGATAAGGCATTCCCTTCATCCTCTACTTGAAAAATGTGATGGCGCGAATTCTTTCGCGAATGCTTTCATACTTCTTTCAGTCAGGTGTCCTGATTTGATGACATGATCTTTCGCAACTATAAACCAGGTACTCTAGTAACTAGTTTAAGTGCCAGATTTAGTTCTTGAGAAATGAGCAACATTTAAAAAGAGACAAGCATGGACAGGAGAACGTATGGCTTAAAAAATTTAGCATGATACCTGAAAAATGAGGTACTAGAATTTGTCATTGATGGGACTCGAAGGAGAACAAGAATCCTGACGTAAGGCAGAAATGGAAATGACCCGACGACTAAGAAGAATCTGGGGCGAATTGAGTCTTGACCCTGACGTTCATCAGTAGTCACTTCACTCGATGGTGTCTCCAACACCTCAGTCGCAGAACAGTGTTCTGATCAAGCTCCCACAAGAGCTCATTGAGCAAACCATCATATGGTGTGCAGTCGGTCAATTTCCCGTGGCCATATCAGCTCTGGCACAAACTTGCCGGTTCTTCACATTCCTCATTTACCGTACTCCTGACCATCATCTCTGGAGAGAGATATTTCTCACTACTTTCGACGACCCGAGACCTGCACTTGCCGCGCTGCATGAAGCCAGTCTGGGGGGACCACCATTCCATTCAGATATCCTTTCAAAGGGACTCTTTCCGTATGAGTGGAGGCAAGAGTTTCAGTCTAGGATTCATGCTTCTGCATACATCTCAAGACAAACGCGGGCGCTGTATGTTGGGCAAGATGACTCCATGGATATGGACGACCAAAAGGACTTGCTGACACTCGATTCGGTAAGCAAAGCTTTTCTTTTTTTCCTCATCCCGTCTTCACTTCAAATACATAGCCCAAATTTGCTTCTGAACCTCTTTTGCGGACTATGATGGCTTTGATCTCAGTCATTGAAACCTCGGCTGTTTATCCACAGTTAAATGCCTTTCTAGATGACAAACCTGTATCCTTCCCTCATAGTACGGCTTTTCTCGCTGCGACCAATGGTGTTCTCACAAAATGATTAGTCGTAATCCTTCGGTCAACTGAAGGTATTCCGGATACTCTTGTATCGCGAAATGCACGATGGCTTGAAGCCGTCCTGAAAGACGGGTTTCCGCTGGCTTTATCTAGGATGATGTTCCTTCGGTTTGGACCCCGCTCAACCAAAACATTGTCAACGAGAGCTTTAGCATCCGATGATGGAGAGTCCACAACGTCGGTCGCCACTACCACTGTGCCGCCTTCAGAATATGAGGGTCGTCAAACTAATTGGTCACATTGGGAGGGCAGCTTAGAAGGGCAGCTTTTCTATAAACTCGTATATCTGGTTGGATTCATCCCTAATCCGTCTGGCATTATTCGACCCTTTGTGGAACCGGACCCCCCGGAACAAGAGGGGAACCTTCTCGACGACCTGCTTCATACTCCAAATCCCGCAAGAGGCGGTATGAAAACCCGCTCACAGCGAAAGGCTTTTGTGGACCACACTATTCCCAGTGACGACCGTCAGATTGCCGAGGCACGAGGTCGTGCCCGTGTTATCGTATACGATATGAACTACCTCAGACGCCAGAGATTGTGGGGACCTTTTCTTCCCCTAAGACTCAATTCAAATGAAGATACTGTAATGGGGAGCCCCTCTGACATGACCAACGAATCTCCCCATGCCTCATTCCTTGAAGCTGGAGGTCCTGGGATTCAGGATATAGACGACGAGGAGGATTTGGACTATTTCCCTGGTAATGAAGAACGAAATTCGGAGGGGTCAGATGATGGCGACACCGACTCAAATGAGGGTTTTGACCCTCCAGTCGATTTACCATTCTTGCTGGGCAACCCTCCTGTTCTCGATCCCATGCACCAAGAGCCCCATCCAACCTTCGTCTTCCCAGATCGGCCCGATCTCGTGATTCCAGACTATTCTTTTCTGGCAGCAGCCCGCCTCCTTGTCGAGCGTAACTTGCGTGAGCTCTTGGTGGATGCGGATGATGGGCAAACTCAAGCTGACGGCAGCGCCAATGAAGCAGGCAACTTAGGTAAGGTGGTAGAGGCTTTGCACAGTCTAGAACTACTTCGAATGGGAGGTGTCCCACGGTTTTGGAGAGATTCGTGGATTCATCCGGAAGCTAAGAGACTGCGCGAAGAGGAAGCTGCACGACTTGACGCGACAATGACACAATTGAACAATCCCTTTGCGAGCTCGAAGATCGACGCAAATGGGAAAGGCAAGGCTAGACAGCCGGAGGAATACGCTGGTTGGGATTGGGCGGGAGTTGAGGGCGAGTGGCGGTGAGTGTTCATAGTAAAATAAATTTTTGATATTTACTCCAAACTGCAGGCGTTGCGTGTGTTGGATGGATTATCGAGACCTTGTCTGTGAGTTTGTTTTAAGAGCCAGTCCCTGTTTTTCGACTGATTGTTGCTTCAGTGCACAATGTAAAGTCGATATTTCTTCAACCCGAGCGGAGCTGACGACCGCTTCAGTTAAGCGCGTTTTCTCGCAAGGTGGAAGAAACGATTAGGATGTTCCCGTTGACTTTTCGTGTTTCTCATTATTCTCCACCACCGCCTTGTCCTCTTGATGCAGACCCCACTGACCTTTGTTGGCGCCTGCCTATTATTCACGTTACTGGAGAAGGGAGAGGGTCAGAGTGGGATCCTCAGATTAAACGAACGGTCAGGGGTACAGTGAGGATGATTGGTGATGGTGCTGTAAGATGGAGTATGGTTCGTTATTCTTCCCATCTCTCTAACGACCTCTCAACTAACCTGAAATCAGACGTCATCGTACCCAAATGCGGAGGAGAATGAATGGTCCACAGAAGGCGTGCAAGTGGGTTCGATTGGGTCTGCTATTGGGTTTATTGGCTTGTGGACAGGTGCCGACCACGCTCAGGCTGACCCGCTAGGTACGACCATACTCCCTTGAAAGTATAGCACTCCTAACTTCATCTGTAGGTCCCTGCTGGGCATGGAAAGTAGCATAAATGACTAAGAGAGGAAGTCAATTTGCTGTATATTAAATAATTTCTATGGTTGTGTAAGATACATATATAGGTGTTATTCTATTCTAGAATTGTTAACTTCGACAGTTTGTGCTTTACCCTGTTCGACCAATCACCTCTTGCCTTTTCCCACCGTGTGCTCCGTGGTAATCTGAATCGACTCTGATTTCGCGCAAGGTTTCGATATTGACATTAGTCGGATTAACCCTGTTAACCAGTTTTAGAACATGCCTCTTGGTTGCCCCGTTTGCTTCACGGACCTGGAGGGCCACTGCCAGATTCCCTCCAAACCAAAGATTCCAACAGCGCGTGTCCTACAAAATTCTAATGGGACAATATCTTCTATCGAGGTTGATTTACTCCGACAAACCATTAGCTCTGCGGTTAAAGTGAAAGGAGAACTCGACGAACGGATCAGTAATCTCATAACTCTATTGGTTAAATGCCAAGCAGCAAGCTCTGAGTATGACGCGTTTCTCGCCCAGTATCGTCCTCTCTTATCTTCCATTCGTCGCCTTCCATCAGAAATTCTGATTGAATGTTTTCACTTCGCGGTTGAAGCTGAGAAAGTTGGAGGCAACATTTTCCATATGTCACCAACTCTTGCGCCGATGAATATATCGCAGGTTTGCCGATACTGGCGAGATTTGACTCTTCAAACACCAACATTATGGTCTCGCATCGAAATTACGGTGGATAAAGTGCTGCCCCTGTCGAAGTTGCACCACATTCACTCCAGCCTCATCCGAGCACGTAACAGTCCTTTGGAGGTTATCCTACATCTTAACCAGCCATATCGAGCACTTTCAGACCTTACAAAGTCAACGATTCGACTTCTATTACAGATGTTGATCGCCCGAGCTGCTTATTGGAGAATCGCGGATTTTTCTCTTCCAACAGAGTTACTAGACGATTCGGAGTTCTTCCCAATTTCCGATTGCCCAAAGCTCGAAGAGCTCTACATTTTTACCCAGGAATGTGTATCCCACCTAGAATGGACGTCTAACAATCCTGCTTTTGTTGCACAAGCTCCAATCCTTGACCGAGTACAGTGCCATAACTTTTCCGTGCCTGTGGAAAGGTTTCAATCCATTGTACCATGGCACTCTTTGACAATGGCTTACTTTGATCCTGGATCGTTAGCATTCACGACCCTTCACCTCCTCCATGTTCTCCAATCATGTCCTCGACTCCAGTATCTTGCCATTCCAGGAGAATTCGATGATTTTGGCCAGGAGGTCACTCACAACTCACTTGCATCATTGATTCTTCAATGCCCAGGACCTGCATGCCTTGCAAGGCTCGAGCTACCGCACTTGAATCATGTCAAGTTCAGCAGTCTCAGGAAAGCGTCAACAGACCCTGCCCATATAGCTGCCTTCATCTTACGTTGTCCTTCATTGCGTTACGTTGCTTTCCAAGAGTGTGAAGAAATTCCCCTCTCCGAAATGTTTCCTCGCTCGAAGCTGGCCATCGAAGTTCTCGAGGTGGTCATTTCAAATATTGAACAAAGTGTTCAAATTGGGCGAGACGTCGCTGCCATTTCCAAACTTCGGCTTCCTAAGCTAAAGGCTGTAACAGTTACCCTCCAGCCATCGAAAAAAGGGTTTGCTGTTCCCATTGTAGACGGGATACAAGCACTGGCGTTACAACTTACCTCACGAAATCCGATGCCATCGCTCTCTTTAGTCGTCCACAAAGATCTCCCAAAGATGTGCGTTTTTTCAGCCGAGGCCATCGACAACTTGGAGGAACTTGATTGGAACGGGTTGGTTATACGATATGCTGAAGCTCGGACGGAATGGCTGCATTGAGGACACAGAATCGCCCGTGATATTAATTGTATCCCCGTTCATAGGGGGGATATTAGACATAAAGTAACGAATTTAAACAAGTGATTTCAACTCTTCTGCCTTACAGAGCCAATCTTCTCGAGAAACCCGGCCAGAACGGCTGGTTGCATAGCGTAACTTTCCGCTTCTGTCGGGAAAGACCGTTCCTTAACGGCATCTGTGTACATTTTCAACCCTCGATCCCGCTCATTCTTCATGTTTCCGAATTGCCGGACGAATTTGGCCTTGTGGCCAGGCCAAGTTCCTAATATGTCGTCCCAGACCAAAACCTAGCACGAGTGTTTGAGGAATCCAATTTGCTGTTGAGTGTAATGACGACTTGCCTGGCCAGAGGTATACTTGCCTGCGCCGATACCAATTGTTGGAATGGATATGGCTTCCGTAATTGCCTTACTGAGTTCTTGCGGCACCGCTTCGACAACGATTGCGAACGCGCCTGCTTCTTGCATGGCGAGCGCGTCTTGATAAACACGCTCGGCACTCTCGATGTCTTTGCCTTGAACCTTGTATCCGGACATTGCGACGTGCCGCTGAGGAAGCAGACCAATGTGCGCGCAAACCGGAATACCAATCGCACAGAGTTTCTTCACCACGTGCAAAATTTCGCGACCGCCTTCCAGTTTGACGCCTTCCACTCGGCCCTCTCTAACGAGACGGATGGCGTTTCGAGCAGCTTCATCTTGAGAAGTCTGAAACGTGCCAAACGGCATATCTGCAATACGGAACGGATGGGTCGATCCTCTGGCAACAGCCGCGCAATGGTGAATCATTTCGTCAAGCGTGAGCTGGTTAGTGTCTTCATAGCCCAGACATACTTGTGCCAAGGAATCGCCAATGAGCACAATATCCACGTCTGGATTCGATGAAAGAGCCGATGCGCTAGGATAATCGTATGCGGTGACCATTGTAATTGGAGTTCCGGTTTTGCGAAGGTTGTGAAGGGTCTGAATTGTGACCTTTTTACGGCCTGCAAAGTTGAATAAGAATTGATTTTTAAAATGGTACATAAAATTCCGAGGAATGGAACGTACTTTGGGAAGCTGAGACCAAACCTGGCTGCACACTCATCCGACGAATACTCCAGTGTGTTTGGCATAAGCGACGATGTAGGGGTAGATGTCGTGTGAACATGGCTCCGCGATATGGATAGCAGTTGAAGATTAAGTTAAGAAGATGGAGTAAATGAATCGGATCATAAAAGTCGCAAATAAAATAACCAGTCAAGAAAGATGTGGTTCGGTACAAGCAGAACGAGGTGGCACGATCGACTGACGAAGACTCTCCGAGCAGCCGAAGTCATGTGTTATTCGGTATTCCATTGTTCTGCATTCATTTAGCTGTGCTCTACTAGTACAACAAGGAGGCATGGGTCATTAAGCGTATAGAAATTTGACATTTCTTGGTTTCCCAAATTAGAAATCATCCCCACCTTCGTCCTCGTCCCAGTCAACGCTCTCCATACTCTCAAGAACGGCTGCACTTTCCTCATGTAACTTGTCCAATCCGGTGAGCTTCTCCAGATATTTGAGGTCGTTGAAGGCTTGGAGGAGCATATCGAAACCTTGCGTTTCATAAGCCTTTAGTACCTTGAATATGCTCAGAATTCTGATTGGTAAAAAGGGTAGACCGGTTAAAGGCTTACTATCTCGCTGCATCCTGTGCACCTCTCGTAAGCACGACCGACAACAGGTAGGTTCCTGAACTGAGCGAGGAATCCCCGGAGCTGGTGTGGCACCATTCCAAGCACACTATTCGTCGATGCGTTGGGGTCAAAATCGTTGGGGTTAGCAAGTGGAGGAGGAGCAGGAGCGCGGATCCTATAATATATATGAGCATCTGTCTGAATTGTAACACGCCATACTAACCCCTCTGGATGCTGCAAAAGAGAGACAAGCAATTCCACCGCCGTACTGGAGGCTAGAGGCGCGAGCCCTGGGCGAGTAACAGTGCACATCTGGTCAAGCGTCCGGTCTGTCAGCGACTAAACACAGTCAGCGAACAGAATAAAAGAGGGAAAAGAAGTCATATACATCACTGGGTGCGACAATGTCGTTACAGTAGTAGCAGCCCAGCGTGTCTTCCAGTTTTTGGCCTGCTTTCGCTCGAGCGCCATGGCGCATAACCAGAAACGTATCAAACCCGAGAGCGGTATTCATGATAATCTAGGGGGACATGAGAGAGGCTTAAAATGGGGTATATACATATGAGACAAACCTTTCCCTTACTTTTGGCGATAACACTGGGCAGCCATCGAGACTCGCGTGAATCCATCAGCAGAAACACAACGTCGTGTTCATCAATGAGCTTCTCCAAGGTAGCAACATCTTTCTTTGTTTCATCGATTGACGTCGGGTTGGAGGGAATTGGATGCCCAGGCATGGGAATAGATAACATACGGCCGGTCGCATTCTGAAAAATAAGTAACAAGAAAATCAAATCCAATCCGTACAGAAATATTCAACTCCTGACATACCAACCCAGGGAAAATCTTCTTGAGACGTTCGGCAGCGCAAGGTGCTTTGGGCTTCCCACCGTTCAAACAATCTTCGAACTCAAACAGTGGTTGTCGCACGGGGTTTGAGAAAGAGACACGAGCATTATCCGCTAACGTTATTGTTCTAACTCCCCATCCCTTGAGATAGTCAACACATGATGATTTTCAGAATAGTGAACCTACCATGAGAGTTCGAGCGACATAACATCCGAGAGTACCTGCACCAAGCAGAAGGCACTTTGTTTCAGCAACCTTCTCAAGGTCTAAAGCAGGAAGAATACGCCATCGCATGAGTTTAAGGTTGAGATCGACAGCTTGGTTGGCAAGCCTAGAGGGATTCCGGCTAAGTTTATAACATGCGAATAGGGAAGGAATTACTTGGTTGGATCCATCATTGGTGCAAGATCAGCAAGTCTTGGCCCAAGCTTGCCTTGCACGTTCTTTTCCCAACCGACTGCTGTGGGTTTGGATGAACTATCAGTCCCAGCAGCAGCAACGGTTGTTGTAAAAACTCGGCTCTTCCAGTCAGTCGCGTTATGGGGGATCTCAGAATCCCTCCACGCCAGGATTTGGAAAGCTCTGTCATTCGGATACAGTGCCGAGAGATAAGTGAGCAAGTTGCGTAATGGCCAACCTGGATTGGTCTCTTCAGCAGAAGGATCGATGAAGCCGACAAATCGCTACAGAGATGTAAGAAAAAAGTTGACTGAGATGACTAGTAATGCATACTTCTGATGCTGGGATGTTTGAATAGAATTCATTGTAAGACTCAACAGTCCCAACTTCAGATTTCCCATCCACAAAGCGGATCAAGAAGAATGCTGGTGTTTTGCTCTGTGTTCGAAGATGCTCATGAACTGACTTGAGCTAATAAAATATTTTGGTGAGCATCATCAGCAACGGTTCCAGATGATGTGAGAGCACACACCCCAACATCGCCAAACTTGTCAGTGGCGGATGCCCATGCACCGTCAACTTCCCAAGCAGGTTTGGCAACAAATGCAGGGAAAGCAAACCAATAAAAGTACTTGTACTTTTTGAGGTCCGCAAATGTGATGGTGATGAAGCTGTTCAAGAGCTCTGTTGAACGCGTCTGAATGATTGAATCCCAAATCGTGTCTACATGCGCGTTAAACAAGGCAGCCTTATCAGCTCCTTTGAACTCTTCAATGGTATTGAAATTCTTGAAGGTGCCAGTGGCTGTTACAGGAGCGAGAGAAACGGTAGATGAAGGTTGTGGCGCGGATGATTGGAAGCTATCTGCACCAACAGAAAGGGTAGTCCCGAGAGCAATCTCTTTTCCAGTCTCTCTGTCCTTCACAGAACGTCCAACTGTATAAGAACCTACGATGGGAATCTGCTCGTCAGAGAGGCGAAGGACGTCGATCTTGAGTTCAGTAAGCTTGTGCCAGAATTCTGGCTGAACGAGCGAGTCGAATCGCGTGAATTGAAGCATCTTCGCGAATCCTTTATAGAGTAACGGTAGTCCTTGTTGCTGTCTCTAGACCAGATCTGAAGATATGTCGTGATGGTGCTTGGTAAAGCTAAGGAACATTGGGCGCTCATCTACCTTGTTCAGAACTATCACGGTCCTCTTGGTCAGCTCTCAGTACCAGTTCTCAAACAGATATTATTTTGGCTGTACGGTACTCATCTCGTCCCCAGAATGCCCTTCTCGTGTCCCCAATGCCACTCCAGTCTGGATACAATAATCCCTGAACCTCCAGAATCTCCGATACCACAGGTTCTTGCAAGTCTCAATCAACCGCTCTCTTCGACAGATGGAATTGCTCTCAGAGAGGCAGTCCGAAAAGCCGTTTCGCAGAGAGATGCCTTAGATGCCCAAGTAGCTGAGCTCGAAACTCTTTTAGCAAAGTGCAAAACAGCACACCGCGAGCATAACTCGTTCTTGGCCCGTCATCGTCCCCTTCTCTCATCTCCGCGAATTCTTCCCAGAGAAGTCCTAATCGAATGCTTTCGATACGCTTGGGAAGATATTCCAACAGAGAAAATCGTCCTTCTTTCTTCGACTTCAGCTCCTATGAGCATCTCCCAGGTCTCTCAAGACTGGCGGCAGCTCGCTCTTCAGACCCCGATCTCTGGTCGCACATCGACATTAGAGTTCGCCAGTCACTTCCCCTCTCTAAGCTTCATTTGGTCAATCTTGCCCTTGTGCGAGCCAAAACTGTTCCCCTCGATATAACTTTCATGCTCGAGGCTTCTTACGACTCCATGAGCTCAGGTGTTAGGGGAAGAGTAGACACACTTCTTCGCATGCTCATATCTCGTGCTCATTTTTGGAAAAGTGCCGACTTATCGCTTGCTCCAGAACTCTTTGACGACTCTAGCTTCTTCCCTATTACCGACTGCCTCAACCTTGAGACCCTCTGTCTCTCGACCTTTGAAAGCGTTGATCACCCAGACTGGGACTCTCTGCGCCCTGTATTTATACCGGATGCTCCTAAACTACGCAAGCTCTACGCTACCGACTTTTCAACGCCATTAGAGAGCTTTCGGACCATGGTCCCGTGGACGTCTTTGACTTTGGTCTGGCTCTCAGGATACGAAGTCCACTTCACAACTGATCACATTGTCCATGTCCTCCGGTCATCGCCAAATCTGACAACTCTCGCAATTATCGGAGACTTCAGTGATCCTGGCGAGACCCTCGAGCATGGCTGTCTCCAAACCTTGCATTTAGAATGCCCTGGGTCAGACATTTTGCCGCGACTTGACCTGCCATCCCTCCGTTGTCTGTCTCTCTGCTGTCTTAGCCAAATTGGTACCAAAACCGCGGACGTAGCAAGTTTTTTAGGACGATGTCCTTCTCTGAAGGAGCTCACTTTTGAGGATTGTGAGGAAATTCGTCTCCCAGACCTTGTCCCTGCCAAACTCGACATTACTACTCTTGATATCATCGTCTCTAACCTTGATGAGAGCAACTTGGTGGCTCGAGACTTGGGATCAATTGCCAACCTTGCTCTCCCTAATTTAGGGCAGCTGACTATTACTCTCCAGCCACTAAGAGAGGGTTTCGCCGTCCCCGTAGTGAACGCTGTTCAGATGTTGGCTAGCTCTCTAGAGTCTCGCAAGACAGTGGCACTAACCTTTGTGGCGCATTGTGAACTTGGTCAAATGTGCACCCTTTCGGCTGAGGCAATCCTCGCTCTGAAAGAAATTAGTGGTGAAAGTTGGACTGTGGAAGAGTCTGAGACCAGGAAGGAGGTGCTGAATAACTACCTTTGAAGACCTTCTATACTACTCTTACATCACACGGAATTCATTGCACGTGCTCTTTACATGATATGGTGTTCAACACATGACATTGCCAAAGGTTTCTTCACATACCCTTGAAGGGTTGCTGGAGTTTAGGTTATTATAGGCCTAATTTTTCAAAATTTTTCTAAGTCGGGTTCGATGAGGAATCTGTGTTCAAGCTTTTAAGAGATAAGCAAATGTTACAACATAGTTTTTCCGCGGGACAATAATACTGGTAATGAAAATTAAGCCGTCAAAATGACTTTCGCATTCGACGACTTGATATGAAGGTTCCCTCGAGTCTTTCCCTCATCAGACCACCCAATAGTGCCGAAAGCATGACCACGGGAGATGTACTTCTGGTCTATTTTGCGTTCCCGTCCACGGCCAGATGGATCTTCCTTGTCCGACACTTTGATTTCTGGAATGGCATTTGAAGTCTCCAGAACGTAATTACCCTCAAAGGCACTTGGAACTGAAACCTCGTTCAGAGAGTTGGATGTATGGGAAATGATGTTCATAGTAGAGTCCACAGGGGCGGTCTTAATATCCAAAGCGGTTTTGCTGTTTGAGGTGCGAGAGTGAATCGTGAAAGAGCCTCCTGTAGAGTCCGCGGAGAGAAGGTCATATGAAGCAATGATTCGTCTGCAGTTTGGAGTAAGCACAGAGTGATTTTCTTGGTCGGTAAGTACGAAATACACACCCATTGCTGGTTCTAAAGATGGCAGACGTAGGATTCGCACTGTTTCGACTGGAATTCAAGATGACATCGACCTCAATGGGAGCATTGGACTGAACAGATGGTGAGCAAAAAGTATAATCAAGGAAAAACGAGAAATCTCACGGTTTCAAGGTACAGAGTGTTGCTGGAATTGAAGTTTCCAAAGATCCCTCCATTTGTCGATTTCAAAGTCAAGCTCTTAGAAACGAAGAGCTGGTGCGAATGAGATGGTGCCAAATTGTACGACTGATAATTCACAAACCTTTAGACCATTATAAGTAATCTTCGAGTTGGTAGTGCCCAGGTGAAGAGTCTCGAAGGAAACGGCATCGCCAAGCTCCAGGTCAATTTTGTAGTTGTGCATGCTTGTAGCAAGGGCTTTGACGAGAGCCGGGACGGCATGTTCAGGGAAAACGAGCCGAACATCGAAGTTCATTCCATGGGCCCAACCACCACGACGAGGAGACTTACATGAGAGGTTAACGAGCGCAGAACATAGGCTTCTCATAACAACTTACATAGATCCCAACTCCATGTTCGCCGTTGCGCTCAGTGTGACAGACCTTTGCGTGAACAGATGAGCGCTGATGTGATGGGCGGGATGTAACATAAACGAGGGCAACGTCGTTCGCCACGTCTTTGGAGGATGTAATCGTCACATGTCCT
This sequence comes from Flagelloscypha sp. PMI_526, assembly GCA_021399455.1. Taxonomy (NCBI): domain Eukaryota; kingdom Fungi; phylum Basidiomycota; class Agaricomycetes; order Agaricales; family Niaceae; genus Flagelloscypha; species Flagelloscypha sp. PMI_526. The sequence goes on from JAJTUO010000128.1 coordinate 37,968, forward strand.
CCTTGTGAGGCACCTTCAGACTCGAGGAACAAAAGTTTGGCATCAAGAGGCAATTGGAAAGTGGTTGAACTTCCAAGACCCTCATGAGAATCACAGGATAAAACAATGCGGCGCGAAGGTATGGGAATGTCGTCGTGATGGAAAGCGAACTGTGCGCAAGCTGTGAGCTCTCGTGAGAACAGACTCTCAAACATAAACATACTCCATTGATGACAGCAAAGACAGAAGGGAATACATGGAAACCAATGAAAAGAGTGAAGAGAATCCAAAGAGAACCTCTCAGGATTCTTCGAAAATGAGAAGGCCGCCTCTGCTCAGCTGGTCGCGGAACAAGATAGATCGCGTTGTAGTTGGGCAGCGAGCTTGTGCTAAGTGGCACTTCTTTGGAATCAAAGTTTGAAGCCATTGGAAGAGAAATGATGAACTCTCCAGCAAGTCGAAGAGATTTTATAGCGGAAATGGAAAAAGAATGAGTGTTCCTGCGCAAGTAGGAATTTAAGCGCGCAAAGTCACCGCGCAGCCTGGCGCAGTCTGATGACAACAAAAATGACTGCGTGCACCTTTGGATCTCCATCTTATCATGGTCAGAAAGTATCAAAAGAGTCGAGATCCGCTTCCCACATCGACTTATCGATCAATTGCAGCTCGAAGGTCCAAATAGTTTTAAAGCAAAGTACTAGTAATACAAGATCGCTCAAGGTAATAAACATTATCCGACGACTGGAGAGCTTGTTGACCCGAGACCGTCGTTATTGAAACGAGGTATCCAAGTCCAAGAAGCTTGTAGTTATATCAACAATGGGAGAATCTACGTGATATTCACGCCTTTACAGTAATGGGTTTGTTGACCGTGATCAAAGAAACAGCACCTTGTGGTTCATCCTGGGGGGGACGTTCTCCCCAGTAGAGATAGGCACGAAGAGAGGTAGTGCGGTAGTAATCAATGTCCGCTTGCTTTTTCCTACCGCGACCAGCGGGATCAGGTTGATTGCCATCCAGATTGAAATCTACATGACCATCGCCGCCTCGAGCATTGAAGGACTCGAGATGTAATTTCCCTTCATAGGATGGGTCGAGGAAGGCAGAGACGGGAGCATTGGAAGTACGGCCATTGAGAAGCAACTTGGAGCCCACGGGCTGGGATGATACGTCCACACTCAGCTTAGCATTGCTAGTGCTAAGATCCACAGAGAACTGGGAGGTGTCGCGGCCAGTGAGTGTTAAACGAGTACTTATTGCTCTAGGAACTGTTTAACTGACGTTCAGGAATTGGGTGGACTGCATACCCATTATTGCTTAACATCTGGAGAGCGCTAACTCCAGAATCACTATCAGGGAGGTCGGCAAGTTGAATATCGAGGTCAATGTCTCCTTTTGACGATCGGACATCCAAGGCTCCAGAAACACTGGCGTAGCCAGAGATTTCAGCGTTATGATTTCTGAGCTCACCATTGCGAATAAGCACGTTCTAAAATGCAAAATAAGCATGCATATAAGATCCAACGGCTTTCCATGGGCTTACCTCGACTAGCAGCCTCCGCTCAGTGGTCCAGATTGAGAACTGGTCAAAATAAAGGTCTCCGATGTCACCTACAGTCACGTCGAAGTTCCTCAAATTCAAAGCAAATCCCTTAATGGGAGTGCGTGTGATCTGGGGTAATATGAGTTGGATTTGGAAGATGTGAGTTGTTCCGATAGGCAGTTTCGAAGGCGTCTGTGGTACATGAGGCGAGCAGGACACCAGACGAACGGAATGAGACGCACCACGATAACAATTCCGTGTTTCTTTGATCCCTTCTTTGCTCGACACACATGTACATCTTCAAGTTTATTGCTATCGTCGGTCGGATATTGAATCTGCACTTGTGCAACGTCGTCTATAACGGAAGCACTCGTGACTTTGAGCGACCCCGTTTGAGCATCTCCTATGGTCTCGAGGAACATTAGGTCTTGAAGGATTGGCACTTGGTAGACAGTCTCGAAGAGGCCGCTACGGTCTCGAGGGTAAACGTCTTCGTTCCCAGAAAATCGCCCGCCATACCGCATCCATTCTTTTGCACCTGTACATTGTAGTACTTTAACACCAGGGGGAAGGGGGGGATATGTCGAGTTCGTGAGCCAATCAGGTTTGTAATCCTAAAGCTTGTCTTTCAGTCGAGTTCGAAGATGGCAGGAGGAAAATACAAAACTAACAGGGTATGAATGAGAGAAAAATTTAGAGATAATCAGGACGAGGAAACATAAAATAACAAAACCCCAAAAGAAGGTGAGCCCGAGTCGAGGAGGCCATCTTTTCACTTTTGGAGTTACAGGTTCACCTTCATCGTCTGGTCGTACTAGGAGGGGATCCTCAGGACTAGTCCCAGAGGTGTTGGCGACCGCTCGAGGGGTCACCGGAGAGACTGGTTGTGATTCCTGATGAGCGCCATAACTTGGCGGCGCTATGGAACTGGTGGCTTCATCTTCGTCATCTGAGCGGACTGTTTGGATTTTGTTAACAAGAGGACTTTTTGGTGAATTTGCAGGGATTATCATGGTCTGAGATTTGGGAGAGGAGAAGAAAGAAGGTGAGGGTTGGAGTCAAACTCCTCCGTGATGCGAACCACATGGTGCATCTTCAGGGACCTGGACTGCGTACTGCGCGGACTAAAGGCTAATAACAACGTCATCTCAGGCATTCAAGTATTCAGAATGATATTGATAGTAAAGATGATGCAGACGAAATTGTATAATAAATGCACGAAAGCAGGTGATGTAAGCGGATCGTTGAAGGTCATGGGTGGGTCCAGACGAAAACAAAGGGTATATGAAAGTGATAGTGGTACACGTTTGAGAGTATCAGTGTAGTGGCGAGGCTAGGGTGAATTGAAATTTAGAAAGTCTGAGAGAGTCGAATATCTTTGCTTGAAGCGCCGACGTTGACGGTGAATGTGCCAGATGGCCGGACCCAGGTCTGAGAGACAGTATTCCAAACGCTAGATAATGAGGTAAGTTATAACACTCACCAAACATGAAAGAAAGCATTCACCTGAGGTCACGACCTTGAACATTAATAGTTACCGATTGGCTCGCACCAGCAGCAAGGGAAACCTCGTCAAATCCACGCAGCAATTTCGCAGGTTCCCCAGCAGAAGAAGGGAAATCAATATAGACTTGAGGAATTTCAATCCCGCTGACTGCACCAATGTTTTTGATCGTGAAAGTGACTTTGATACCAGAGGCGGAAGAGGTTGTCGTTGACGCAACAGAAGAAGACGGCGCAAGTGTGGCCACTGAAAGGGAAGAGTACGTGAAGTTGGTATATGATAGCCCGAAGCCAAATTCAAATCGTGGGACGATAGACTGAGAGGCCATATAATGGTAGTCGAGCAGCAGCTTTTCAGAATAAGTGATCTAGTACATAGTCAGCAACTTATAGAATACCTTTACAGTAAAAGAAATTACCTCTGGAAATCCGGCACTGTTGTAGACTATAGACGTGCCATAGGCAGTTTCTGCATCTGCAATGCTGAAAGGCAATCTTCCGCTCGGGTTCCGCGTGCCCCAAAGGACGTCGACAAGGGACGGGCCAGTCTGCTCGCCAGGAACCCCGGCATATATGACTGCAGTAATATTGGGATGGCTACTCCAGCCCATAACCACGGGACCGACAGAATGGATGACAACGATGGTGTTGTTGTTCACAGCGGCTACGGCTTCAATCTAACGAGACTAAGCGCTAGATCACGGAAGAGGATAACTGACTTACAAGACTTCCACCTTTGTACCAAAGGTCGAGATCGTTTCTGTCGCCCATGTTGCCAACAACAGTGTCGTAGAAACCAAGCTCACCGCTATCGCTATAGAAGCCTTAAGCGAAATACATTGACAAGTATAAAGCTTAAGAACATACGCATTCGCGAATACAATCGCAGCATCCTTTCCTTTCGCGGCCGTGGCACCAGGTGAAGCATCGTTTGTTAGCGATGATGTAATCGTAATAGTACTCCCAGCCTTCGAAGTCAGAGCATCGATTGGCGGCACGACATAATCTAGATTGTTGGTTCCAGAGCCCCACCCTACAGTCAAAGTTCCCTCGTTACATTCTCCGAGGTCGTTGCAGTCAAGTTTGGGCATCTTAGCGTCTTGTCCAATGATAGCCAGAGTTTTGATCCTATCCGGAGCAAAAGGAAGGCCGCGAACGGTAGTTCCACTGCCAGCTGTGCCATCACCCCCCATGCCTTTGATTCGGTTAGCCAAAACTGAAAGTGAAAAGGGCTTCACTACTCACTAACTCGTGCATTCTTGAGAAGTACAGCACTTGCCGCACCAATCTCACGCGCAAGGGCGACGTGGGCAGCTGTATGCACATTCGTAGTGAAGTTGGGCAATGGGTAGCTCTGCATCAATTAGTTAACGGCCAATGGTAAGATGGTGAAGCATACCTTGTCTTGCTCAAACTTGAACCAAGGTGTAAGGACTCTAACTGCCATCTCATTCAATCTCTAAGAGAAATCTTGTGAATAAGAACGACAGTCAACCAGATGAACCACTTACATCAACCGTAACCTTGGCATTGTTAACGGCAGACCTTAATCCACCTCCGTCTGTTCCCCAAACTCCGCCTCCAATGACGATGTAATCGCCTGGTTGTTCCATGTCCAAACCATTATTTGCGTTTTCTTCCGCAGAGTCATGAGTTGCGCCCCAATCTGAAACCTACTACTATTAGATACCGCAACCAAATGAGCAAAGAAATCCAACCGTATAGCCTGCAAGACATGAATAAATATATAAGAAAAGGCAGTTAAAAAGCCGTACCTTGGAAACCAGTACCAGAAGCAGCACCCCGACGCAAATTATCTAGTAGCGGCTTGTTATGACACGATGAAGTGCCATTCACACGGTTATAGGCACACATGACCCCAGCGACATCTGCCTCAAATGCGCGAAGGAATGGATACCAGTATATCTCGCGTTCTGTGCGGTCATCGACGAAGATGGACGACGCGCCATAACGCCAGTGTTCTTGGTTATTGGCGAGATAGTGTTTCGCTACGGCTTGTACTCCAACACTTTGCACACCTTTCACAGTTTCGAAGCCAAACTCGCCTGTAAGCCATGGGTCAGGGCCAGCACTGTTGCAAAAGTCAATGATACGACGCGGTCTCGTGAAGGAAGGACTGACCTCTCCCACGCTCGCCCCGCTTTGGGATTGCGCATGATATCGAGCCCAGGTCCAAGGAATACACTGGAAGAGATATGTTAGGAGATGGAAATAGTGAGTTTCTCAAAGATAAAAATAAAACGCACTTGACACCTTTGCCTTTGAATTCTTCTCCCAACGCGACACCACGCGCTCTCATAAGCCGTCGACTGAACGTGGCAGCTGCGTTAATCCCAGGAGGGAAGCCTGTAACACCCTTCACGAGCGAGAATTAATAAAGTCGACATGAAATGAACATTTTGGCCGCATACGTCTGTTAACCGCATACCAGCCGGCCCATCTTGCATGCAGATTGAAGGAATGCCGCCAGACGGAAGTCCAGTTCGAGCTGCAATCGCATGTGTGTCCCCAATGCACCCTGTGTGGAATTGCCCAAGACCCGTGAGCAGGCCGATCTTCTCGTCTTGAGTGAGCAGAGCAACCGTTGTATTTGCAAGCGTTTTGGCGTCGGTCCAAGAACCTAAGAAAAGACCGAACTTGAGAAAAATATATACAAAAGGAGAAGGAGTGCAATGTCGCATACGTTCAGCACCGACAAAGGGGGCAGAGACTGCGAGCAGAAGGAATGGAGAGACGATCATGGCCGAGCAATATCTTGTCCTAAGCTGTAGTCTTAGGGGACAAGACAGGGTTTCTTTGTCGACGATATCTCGCAGCTTATAAGACCGTCCAAGACTTGCTAGAGTGGCAACAACTGTCAAAGTTGTCTTGTGATCATCTTCTCAAAAGAACTCCGAGAAGAGAAAGGTGCGGCGAGGTGGCTTCGGATGTTGACCCGTCTTTATTGATGGTTATTTCGCTGCTGTAGCATAAGAGCTGGTCGTGTGAGAAGGATAAAGGTAAAAACAATTTATCCATGATTCACACGACGTGAGAGTATGAAGAGAGTCGCGATCAAAAGAGACTTGAGGGTCCTCTTTTGCGCTCGGCTGATTGCCACGTGAGGAATTGTCCATCATGCGCTTTGACTCTGAAGCTTGGATCTACGATCTTATCGTCATCAAACAGGAAAATGAGTTTGAAAGCTACTTTGCTCGTAAACCAGTATATTAATCAGTCGCCATAGGGGCCAGGAGTGGTCACCTTTCGCGTATAATGAGCTTTACAAGCTCCAAAATGCCTGACGCCAGCTCCCGAAAACAAGGGCATTTTGATCTTCGGAAAGGTACCAACAGAGGAAGGTCCGACAGCCATGGTGGTACAAGAGTACTTCTCTCAAGGATAACTTATAAGCCGGTTGCCGAATGCAACGATACATGACCCAACTCGTACGTGCAGCTATCGACGCCAAAAATCACCGGTTCTCGGTGTTCTGTCGTCCAAACTTCGAGGATTTGGCATAATATCCATGTGCAACCCAAAGCCAAGAGTCCGAAAACGGAGACAACAATAGCATAACTTGTTTCCTCAATTTGCGCTCACCCTGTCCGTATTTCACCCTCAAAGGCTACCTTGGCATAGATCAAAGATCTGCAAAACTATATGATACCATTGCCCATGAGGGAACCATAAAGAATAGTCGCTTTTAAGAGAACTCGCGTCAGCGTAAAATGGCTCGCCGCACTAAGTAGCTTTTCGATTCGAAATGGCAACCCACATATCTGAAGCTTTATTTAGGCTTAAGATTTCTAGATGATCGAGGTATGTGTCATGAGGGCTCGAATGGACATCTTAAAGCCAACTTCCTTTTGGGAAGCATGGTGAGGGACGCGAAGCTCTTGCAGAGCGACCCGTCGCAACTCTTTGACTTAGTAAAATGAGATTCATCAAATGGAAGCTGAACACGTGTTTGAGGTAGCACAAGAACCACTAAGGTACTCAAAGTCGGAGAATATTCCATCCAGCTCTCTCACATAACGATATAGAACTGGGATGGGTTGGTATTCATTAATATTCATGGCTCAAGGAGCGGATTCACCCACCTGTCCTATTATCTTGGGGTAAACGGAACAGCATTTGAAAGCTGGAATGTACTAAATCATCTGAAGCACAAATGATAGACTGGGCCGCCACAGCTGTTGCTCCGAAGCGAATGAGAGAGCGAGGTTAAACGTGGGGGAAGAACAAGAACTGAGGCAGTTATGGGTTACATGCATACATTCCATAAAAGAACGACGGCACTTGGGGGAAAGCTGCCAATAAAGATTGACGAGCGAGCCCAATCGTTGTTGATGCATTGATGGGGATGCGTCACTTTAGGCATGGTGGTGTGACAGCCTGCCCTGAAGAACTCTCTTTCACCAAACTCTCATATCGGTGGGAATTCCAGGATGGCTCAACCGCTTGCTCCTAGCATTCTCTACTCGAACGTTCCACATGAGAGCGTAAGTGCCCCTGCGGCTCTCTCTTTCTCCGAAGACAACAAGACTCCTACTCGTCGTTCTTCGCGCGTGAAGATGGTCGAAGTGTCTGTCTCCTCGAAAAAACGCAAAGCACAGTCTCATTCGGCACCCGTAACCCAAAAACGGGCCAAGGTCGAGTCTCAAGCTGCCGTCGATAAAGCAGCATCGCGTGCGTCTGAAATCTTTACGCGACTCCGCGACAGGGCAAATACGCGTCGCAACAAATTCCTGCTAGCCCACAAGGATGTTCTTCGCCCTCTTCTCCCAGAAAACAGTCGGTTCTTCGATAATCTGGCTCAACAGCTGAAGAGAGGTTCTTCTCTGCGCATCCTACCCCGCCAACCGGTTGCTCAGCCAACTGCTATCAACGGTGCTATGAAGGATTACCAAGTGCGTCACTCGCTTTCAACATATGTGTAGACCATTGAATTAGTCTACCTAGTTGGAGGGCCTTTCATTCCTCAGCTACATGTATAAGAATGGTTGACATTTCCTTCCATCAATCTTGAATGCTCCCACTCATCCCTTCATCTAGGTATGAACTGCATCCTTGGTGACGAGATGGGTCTGGGAAAAACACTGCAAACACTCTCGCTCTTTGCCTGGGTACAGGAAAACACGTCCGGACCACATGCGTAGGTGTTCCGCCTAATGCCTTTTGTCCAATTTGATACATAGCTTCAACCACAGGCCACACCTTGTAATATGTCCCCTGTCTGTTCTGGACTCCTGGGTGTCTGAAGTGAAACGGTGGCTTCCAAACTCGAAGTTGTGCCGTTTTCACGGTGCTGCTGCTGAACGGTCGTTCCTCAAGAACCAACTCAAGTCCAGTACACACGATTTCACAAAAAGTGATTTTGATATCATGGTGACAACCTATGATGCGTTCGTCAGCGAAGACAGTTGGTTCAAATCACGCAGATGGTCTATACTTGTCCTCGACGAAGGCCACAAAATTAAAAACTCTGCAACTTTAATCTCTTCTAAAATCCAAACAGTTGGTGCCCTCAGCCGTCTCAGTAAGCTTGTGACCTCCTTTCTTGCTCTTGCTTATATCTCTTCTTAGTTCTCACCGGAACACCAGTCCAGAACAACTTGTTAGAGCTTTGGTCCCTCCTTCACTTCTTGTTCCCGACCCTATTTACTCCTACAACGGCAAACCTCTTCCAGTCCTCGTTCGATCTCTCTAGAGGTTCCTATTCACTTCACTTCATGGAGAAAGTAAAAGCACTTTTGCCTATAATCATGCTTCGCCGTACAAAAGACACAATCCCAGAGCTGACCGGCGAAAAAAACGGAATTCCCCCACGGGAGGAGCAGGACATATTTTTACCAATGACCGAACTCCAAAATTTCTGGTTTGGTTGTCCTCCATTTGCGCTTTTCATCTTTCCCTGATCCTTCCAATCCAGGTATGTTCGAATGCTGACAAAAGGTAAATAATTTGTCAACTTTGAAACTCTTGCCCTCTCACGCTCACTGTGCAGTGGATCGTGTCAACTTGGAACATATCTTCTCCGAAACATCAATAGGCAGCAATGAGTACGATGCTGGTCGACAAGAAATAATTGACCTAGTTGCCGCAGAAAGTCAAGACAAGTCGAAGAATTCTAATAGTATGCTACTCTATTCTTCAACGGTCTTCTGAGCATCTAATCTCTTGATCAGATTGGACCAAGCTTATGAATCTACTTCTGCAGCTCAGAAGGATCTGTGACCAGTAAGTTCCTCTGAATTCGCCATTTCCTCCTCACTGAATTTCAATAGTCCTTATCTTCTTTTACACGCCGAACCGGATCCTTGGAGCATCGGTGAGCACATTGTGGCTGGCTCGGTATGTCCAAGGTTGTCGCAATGGCCACCCCTCCACTGACAAGAGTTCCATTTAGAGCAAACTGGTCTTCATTGATAAGCTCACGAAAGAGCTTTTACCGAAGGGGGAGAAAATATTAATCTTCAGCGTACGGCATCTTGACTTTTTTGGTCGTTATGTTATAACACTAACCTTTTTTATAGCAATGGACCGAGTTCGTTGTTTACTTTGGAAACCTTCTAACTCTTTCTTAGAACTACCAACAGGATGCTTAATAATGTTGAAGACCTTCTATTCATGAGGGGTATCCGGTATGCTCGTCTCGATGGTAGCACTAGTCGGCCACGTCGTGGCTTGGACATTCGTCTGGTTCGTTATGTTTACGTCTACCTTTAAAACTGGCCTAATATTGTTTCCTAGTTCCAACAAGATGATGATCGTATGTGTTATTGCTTCTTGCAAACGTGTTGATAGTCATGACAATTGCTCAGGCATTCAAGTTTTTATCATCTCCACTACGGCGGGAGGGCTTGGTATCAACCTTACGAGAGCCTCGACGGTTGTAATGTGCGATGCTACCTGGAACCCACAGAACGATTTACAGGCTATTGCTCGTGCGCATCGAATTGGGCAAACCAAAGTTGTTAAGGTTAGTTGCGCTCTTTTTGCCCCCCCTGCACATATTGACCATCTCTACAGGTTTATCGCCTCATTTGCTCAGGAAGTGTCGAGGATCAAATGAACGATAGATTACGACGCAAACTCTACCTTTCCCACAAAATCATGTCTTCGGCGGGCTCGTCTGACCAAGACCTGGCCCAGCCGACCCTCGGATCTTCCGAATTGCTCGATATTCTTCGGCGAGGCACCGGTGCACTTGCCTCTGAGGATCAACTGTCCTGGAAGCTTAACGATTTTCTCAATGCCAGTCTCGATGATATCGTGTCCTTGTCGAAGAAGATTCAAGATGGGCGCTCGGCGATGCTACAAAAGTCTTTGACGGACTCCGCTGTTGACTTGGAAGATCTGGGTCATGCTGAGGAGGAAGAGAAGAGACTGCTAGCTGGAATGGCTCAAGTCCGAAGTCGGGTGTGGCAAGGCGAGCTGATTTCAGTTGGCGGTCCATCCAAAGACAACAGGGAAATCCGCAAGGAATGGGACACCCAGCAGAAGAAGAGGGAGCGAGCAAATAACCTTGTAATGTTCAATGGCATTGAACACCGGCAGGTGAAAGAGACCGTGAGATTTCTCAGCCATTTTTATTTGTCTTCGCTTTGGGCTGACTTTCCATTCATCTAGCCCCTGGCTATTCCTGAGCGAAAGCGTACTAAGGGAAAACATGAGCATGAGGAATGGTGCATAGTCTGCCGAGATGGAGGTCACCTTCACTGCTGCTCTGCTTGCCCAAAGGTTTTCCATTTAGAGTGCATTGGGTTGACCGAAGCCGATATGAAGAAGCGAAAGCTAAAGACCCAATCATGCCCGCATCATATGTGAGTCTCCAGTTGTTGTTCAGAAACAGATTATCTCACCATTCGTGCCAAGTTGTGCTACCTGCGAAAAGCCCTCTCAGAACGTGGGTGGCATGTTGTTCAGGTGCCGCACCTGCCCTCAAGCCTTTTGTGAAGATTGTCTTCCCGAAGACGGCCTTGAGTACATCGGAGACGTTCTGCCTGAACAGTTCGTTACCTTTCTCATTTGATGCTACAGACTTTCTAACCACCCTTAATAGTCAAGTATTGGGTTACAATGGCACCAGTACTGCCTATTACGTTCGTTGCCAGGATTGTGTCGTCTATCATTCTGAAGACTCCGAAGGTATTAAAGCATGGGAAGAATGGCAACAAGAATTTAGAGATGCAGAGAAGACGCTGAAGAGGCGCGATTTCTGAGATCGGAGAGGATTCTGAAAACAGCATTATTTTTCATTTGGAGCATACCATGTCACTTGGAGACTGCAATATATTGAACGCAAATACATTTCTTCTTTCTTAAATTGTGATTTTGATATCTTTTTGCATATGAAGGGCTATTAGACAGACATTGTTGAACCCTTGACGCACATTTGCAGCCACCTCTCAGTCAAAATCAGAACAACCGCCTGAGTCCCCGCTCCAACCAAGGTAAGTTTTCAGGATAGACTAAGATTACAAGCATGTCCAAAAGTTCTCTTCTTACGCCTCATGTACATCCTATTCAGAAGTAATCAACGCTTACAGAATTTTACTTTCATTGAGTCAATTCATAATGACCAAAGGTAAAATACTAGTTTGCGGTGACTCAAATCAGTGTTAGATGGCCAAATTAACTTTAGTGCGCCAGCTATAACTCATTTTGGAATTATTGACCGGTTATTGACCTTCTGGCTTTGCAAAAGATAAAGTCTTAATTCGTCTCAAGCGTTTGTGAGTAAGACTCCACAATATTTTTCGCTCATCTAGCAGTTCTGCATCGCAGCAGCAACAAGGCCGCCCAATGCGGAGCCTTGAGTCTGCATGTTCCAGATGGCACCGCCTTGATTCGGGGCGTACCAGACGTTGGAATAAAATCCAGCGGGTCCGACAGCATTCTAGAATCCGCAAAACATGAGACACATTTCCACAAATGACAATGTAAAATACATACAGCCATGATCTTATCACCTTGATTCTTGACAAAGTCAGCATACTTGCCATTACTGTCTCTGCCGGTGACTTGGAGGAACCACGCCATATACATCATAAGAATGCCCTTGAAAGTCTGCTGGTCGCTGTTGCAGTTGTTGCTGGTTGCAGTGGCAGAGTCGCAGGACTCTTTGAGACCATTGTTGTTAGAAGCCATGGTTTGAATTACAGCATCCATGATCCCAAATGCCTGGTTAATGGCTTCATCTGCAAGAGCGGGGTCGTCTGGGGGGAGTGCGCGTAAGAGAAGAATATATATAAGGCGAAGACGAGCACTGACACTTGGAGAGGTAGGCCAAACCGACGAGAATGACACCTATATGGTGTCAATCGATGATGCACAATACGGAGAAAAAAAGAGGACTTTCCTTGGTTGTAGGTCCATTGAGTTTGTCCGTTGTTCTTGCAAGTCGCGGTCACCAATCCGTCATTATACACTTGACGCAGATGAATAAAAAGAAGAACACATCTATAGCTGTGAAAGACTTACAGCCGTTGTCAGCGCTCTTCATACCTGAGTTCTTAAACCAGGCCCAAGCTAAATTGCGTCATGGTAAGAGGTGTACAAACGGCTGTTAAATTAAGCTTACTATCTTGAGCTGTCTTGAGATATTTTTCCTCCTTGGTCACATCGTACATGTAACCGGAAGCGGCAATGTAGAGTTCATTTGTCTAGTCAAAGATGAGGGGAGTGTTATTAATGTACGAAATAAGAAAACCTACGACGGCATTTTTGTAATCGCGGGCTTTGCTCCAGAAAACTATGGATAATGAGGTGAGCTAGAATTTTACGGCGAAAGAATAAGAGGCCTCACTTCCACCGCCGCAGGTCGCAGAATCTTCAGCGACCTTGACATAGTCGTAGTATTTCTTGGCCAGCTCAACGTTACCAGATTTAAGATATGAGATAACAACCCAAAGGAGGTCATCTTAACGAATCCATATTATTCGCTGACAAACCCAAAGAAAAAGTGTACGAACCATAAGACCCGCCATTGGCAAACCAGTCATCCCATCCAGCGAAAACGGTGTTGATGACATTCGAGTAGGTGTTCTCTCCGGTGAGCTCGTCCACTATGGAAAAAAATACCCATCAGTATATGGAGGTTAAACTGATCATGAATGCTATACATTGACGCAAGTAGAAGTTGTCATTTGCGGAAATCCAAACCTAGGAACTATGTTGGGAGAAGGAAAATACCAAGAACGAACACATGCGTACCCATTGCTGGGCTCGGTCATATTGACCACCAATGAAGTAGGTGGATTGTAAGCTAGAAGCTGCAACCTTGGCCGCATCGAGATATTTTCCGCATGTTCGTTTTTGAAGAGGTGAAGCGGAAGCAAATGTGCTTAACGCCGCGATAGCGACAGCTGAGGCAAGATTGGTGAAGGCTAGCATGTTTATGTTGATGCAGAGAAAGAATGTGGGGTTTGCAGGAAGTGCTGCAGAAGGAAAGGAGAGTAGGATAAGCCGAAAAGGCTAGTGTCGTTAGAGGAAAAAGGCGGTGGGTGTTGTGAGGAAGACGCGTCGGTGTGGCTCGACCAGTATTTAAGTACGAACGGAAACCAAGGACGCTCCATGATGGCGGGTGCATAGGGATCGGCTATGATGAGTTGTCCAAATATTGCATGTTAGCAACGCCCTTGTGGGGAATAGGTTTCGGAGTTGATATATATGTAATATGTGGGTAGTGAGGCAAGCAGAATCAGTGATCGAAAGCAAGAGAAAGGACCAAGACAATGGAATCTAGGGAAGAGAGCACATTGCCATCAAGGTTGCTGGAGAATCGTGACCGTTCGGGTACAATAATACTGATTCTTCTCTTCGGTCACGAGGCGAACACTCTCTGACCTCTTTCAGGATGACAGGGCCAAGCATTGCAATCACCAATCCTACACCACCGCGCGCATTTCCTTCTGCCTACGCAACCCCTTCGCGTCCCTCAACGTCGAAGCACCAAGACCGCTTGCTTTACCGTGGCGCACTTTCCCTCCCTGATTCCAACCTTCTTCTTGACGGTTTAACTTTTCTTGCGCGTACTGGATCTCCAGGGAAATACTCTGTAACAAAGTCCAATCTACTTGACAACTCTCTCGCGTTATCTCTTGAGAGCATGCGAGGACGAACTAGCCTTCGAATGCTCAATACCGTTCAGATGAAAGATATCTGGGTTGACGAGTCAAGTGGTATAGAGTTGTAAGTTTCTACTTCCTATTTTATGATGTATCTATAAGTTCAACCCAGAGAAGTTCACCCGGCAGCAGTCCTCACAAGGACTTTTTTCGAGAACATGTTTTGCCTCGAAGCCATGCTCTCGGATGACTCTTTCGGTGCCAGTGCTAAAAGCCGGATGGGGATACGAGTCGCTATTGGGGATTCGAGTGTGTTATTTGCGCTTATTTTTGCACGATCTTTCTGTACTAATAACTGGTCGAGCCGATGCCAGCTCCATGGTTATCTTTGCAAGGCTCCCAGAGGAAGGCTCTGACGCCACGGTTGACTTAGTCGTGGGTCGAATAACAACCTCTCCTCCCCTGAACTCTAGCTCCTATATGCGTCTTCCACGTCCTGATGATCCCAAACCGCGAGAACCACCATTGTCGTTCACCAACTCCGCCCATCGAAACCTCAAACGAACCACCTTCTTGGTGGACGAGCCTCCTTCTAAGAAGCCCATATTTGGAGATGATGAGAGCTTTGCAGACATGGGTAGTGGCTTCAGGCTTGATACTCCGCCGGGAACATCGTTCAAAATCCCCACACTCCCAGTGAAGAAGAATAGCAAGAGCAAAGACCAAGTGCCTCAGGAAAACCATGCGGAGGATGACTTATTTGGCCCCGTTATACCTCCAGAATTGAAGCAAAAGCAAACGAAAGTGCCAGAGGACGAGATTTTGGACGAGGGTGCGATCGAAAAGAAGAATAAAAATGTGCGTAACAATTAAGTGTCTTATTACAAGTCATTTAATCTCTCCATAGGCCATTAGGAAGACCGCTAATCATTATCTCACTTCTGGATTTCGAAGCGGTGGGAAAGAAACACAACCTGTAGCCAAGTCACACCCAGACTTCAAAGAACTAGCCGCGTTAGTCATTAAGGGTTCTTCGTTTAAATTGGTATGTCTCTCTTCTTCATTAAATCCACGATGGTGCTCATTACTTTTTAAAGCGGAACGAAATCAAAACAGAACCACTGGATAGCGATGTTATCGAGAAAGTCGTGAAAGAGCAGGTTGCTATGTACGCTCCCTAGCGCTAAACCGACTCATTCAACATTGGTCCGTTCGACGCTTCCAGCTGAAAGCTAGGAACTTGTCTATTTAAACCTTGATATCAGTTCCAAACCTTTACTTAGGCATGAGTTTTGGAGTTCAGGGATTGGATTTCCATTTACATGTTGAGATGCCAACGATGGGACTCTCTCTATGCTACAAACAGATATATACAGCATCAAATAGGATTACCAAGGACAATCCTGGGCCGCAGCAGCTAAAAAGGCAGCAAGAGCACTGGATTGACTCGAATCCCAATTCTCAGGATTCTTATAGGGGTAAAACCATGTCGGTCCATAATACCCATTTCCCATATTTGCGTTGTCAACAATGGCATCAGCTTGGCGGATGATAAAGTCCGAGTATTTGGTCGTGCCAGTGATTTCTTGGAACCAATTTCTATTATTCTGTCAGTCCATTCTTTTCCAAAATTATGTAAGGAAAACCACGCACATGAAGAACACCGATAAGCCTTTGAAGACTCGCTGGTCCGGATTACAAGTGTTTGTTGTCTCGGTTTCGCAATTTTCCCTGAGGATGCCGTCGACTGTCATGTGGGCAATCATGTTATCGATGATTTGGTAGGCATCTTCAAGGGCGGTAGGGTCAACTCGACTTAGGTACGCAAGTCCTACTAGCCCTGTTGCTTGGTTGTAAGTCCATACAGGACCATTATCATTCTTGCACGATCCGTCACGTGTGAGACCATCGTTGAACACTATAGTATTCCGATCAGCATTGAGAATCGAGCGAACAAGAAAACGAGTGAGAACGAACGGCCTTGGTCATTTGTAAGATTCATGCTCTTCATCCAAGACCAGGCTACGAAAAGGTTGTCAGTTCCATGGAGGTAGAAAGCATAGCTTTTACTTACTATTTTGTAAATTCTTCAGGTATTTGTCTTCCTTTGTGTAGTCCCAGAGTAAGCCGGAGCTCGAAAGGAAGAGGACGTTGGTCTAGTTGAGATTAAAGTAAGTTCCTGTTTGGCTAGTCAAAAGCTTACAATGGTGTTCTTAAACGAGTGTGCCTCTTCCCACCATACTAGGAGTTAAAGCTAAATGATTGTCCCCCATGGAAAGAAAAGGTATCGGCTCACCTCCGCCGCCACAAACATCATCAAGTCCTTCAGCCTGAATGTCGTAGAACACAAGAGCATTTTTCAGATCATCGTGCAATAGATAAGCCATTACGATCCAGGCTACATCGTCATACTATGGTATTGATCAGTTAAAGAAGCTGCTTATTGGACAGCCAAAAAGCAAACCTACCGACTTTCCGTGGGAATCACCATGTAACAAGTAATCGTAATTCGAGTTGAAGGCGGTATCGATACAGTGTTTATGATCAGTCCCAGCAAGTTGATCCACTGGCAAAGAAATACGGATTAGTCTTCATAGCCTTTTTTTTCGGGTGGGGTGTACTAACATTTGTTCAGCCAGATAATGTCCACACCGGAAACCCAGACAGCCTGAGGGCCATAGTCTCCCTGGTCAGTGAAATATCTTGCCTGTAGAGAGTCTGCTGCTTCCAACGCAAGGTCGAGATAATAGTCGCACTTGACGCGGGGCGAGAGGCTCGGAATCGTGAAGGCTAGAGCCAAGCTTGGAAGGAGATTCGCAAGGAATGTGAGGGTCTTAAAGGAGTGGACCATGGCTCGTAAAGGAGGAAAGATAGTGAAAGGAAGAGGAGAAATAGAGAAGGTGCTGCATGGTTCAAATGCAACTGGGATCACCCACCCACGCGATGGCTAGTATAAACATATGCTCTTGGGTCCGAATCTATGTTCTTGGCCGCATGGTGATCCTTCGAAAGTTATAGTGTACATAGCATAGTCGCATTTCACAAATGGTGATGTTAGCACAGACGGTGCGTAGAGGAGGCAAGATATCAACGTTTTAGGCGCCAAACAGTATTTTCCCTTCCGCGTCTCGCATTACTGGGATTGTTATACATACAACAAGGATTAGTAGAACATAGGTAATAGGTATACAAGTTTCTTGCTACAGAGCTGAAATAGTGCTCACTCCGAAGTTCGTATTATTCAACCCTCTAGCGACAATCGAAAAAGTGTTCAATGCATCCTTGACACGCTTGTGGTTTTTGGCTCTGATAGTAGCAATAAGCATAATAAGAACAACAAAAAAAGAACGCAAACCCTGCCAGAGCCTTCACCAACTTGTGCTTGTCTTCATCAGTTACCTTGGTTTGGGGAAAGTCCGGCGCAAACAGCGCGGCTTGCACCCACTTCTTCGTGTGAGACACTAACCGAGTTGTAATTACAATCATGAGTTCTGCGAGAGTAGGCAAAACGGAAGGAGGTGTTGCACCAGCGGTGCCTTTAAGAATGGCTTTGACGAGTGGAGGACCATGAGTCTGCATAAGCTGGTCTCGCCGAGGAACAAGATGCTCGTGTACAGAGCTTCGGTTTATGAGAAGATTCTACCAACACAGTTAGATTGGTGGACATATGTTGAGCAAGGGAAGACATACCAGAAAATGACACGCCTTCACTACACAATACCTCTCCTGTAGGCCAAGACACGCTATTGAGCAATTCATTACGGCCTCCAGAAGCTGAGGGTGAACTTGAAAAAGAGCCTCTGGGAAGTCCTGAACTACTCGTTGCAGGCATTGCATAAAATCTTGAACAATGTCGGGGTTCTATACATACACGTTGGTAAAAAAAAAAGGAGCAATAAACCAGACAGCAAGTTACTAACCGATTCAAGGGAGCCAGGTTGAGAAAGGAAGCCGAGCCCACTTTGTAGAATGATCGGCAGAGCGGCATCCAATATGTTCTGTGCTTCTAAAGTTGGTCGGGTAGTCTTTGTCATGGAAAAGGTTGGGGGGTTCAGCAGGGCTATTAGGATCGAGGAGACTGCTAGCCACGCGCCCGTGACCTGACGTTGCAGTGCAGCACACATTAATTCCATGAGTGGTCCAGGAGGAAGCGTAAGTACAGTCATGTCGGCAGGAAGTGCTGTTGTTGCTTTGATGATGTCGTTCAGCGACTACGGGAAGAAATGTTAGAAACCCAATGTAATGGTGTTGAATGTGTACTTGCAGCGCTAATTGTACCATCTACGCTCCAAGCCTCCAAACAGGAACGAATGGCAAAGAAAATATCTGTTCTCATCTTCTCGGTTCGAGGGTCTAGTCGAGCGCGATTGACATCTTCAGATTCGGAGCTCGGACCATCATCATCGTCAAGACCACCTAATGCGTCGCTCATCCGCGTCAGGCCTTTGGCAACACCTGTCAATGCTTCCAGTTGCGCTGCAGCTACCACCCGTGCATCTTCCGGCGCCTGAAAAAATGGTCAGACAAGCCTATTTCGAAGTAGGAGAACGAACAGAGGTAGATGCTTGTATAGACTCCGCGAGCTTTTGGGTCAGTGGGCTCACGATCGCCTGAACAGGTTCAATCTGCTCAAGCGCAGGCAATGCTTGTATCACGCTGCAAATGGATTCCAAGACTTTAGGCTTCTCTGTTTCCTATGTGGACGAGTGAGAAAGCAAGGAACTGAGCTGTATTATGAAATACTAACAGGGATCTGATTAATACCTGCATGAAGTCGCGCGAATGCTCCAATGTGCGGTGCAAGCGCTTTGCGGTTGTAATCACAGAGCTGTCGAAGGGCATCTGCAGCTTCAAGACAGAGGCTGGGATCAGCTAATGCATCGGCAACATAACCCACCACTCCCATAAGCAAATCGTGAGTCCCAGGCCCTGCAATCGGGAGCGTAGCAAACCAAGATGAATAGGCACCTTAGAGGGTGTCAAGAGAATAGCAGGTGGAATAGGAAAGCGACTAACCAATGGTATTGACCATCGTTCGACAGAGACGCTTCTGGCCATCTATAGGAATTCTTTGTAAGACATCGCTCGTAAAGACTTGTGGTAAGAATGGGTCGGAGGATTGAGGTTCCATCGCTTCTTGAATACATTTAATGCAATGCAGCGTCGCTTCAACTTCCTGAATTCGGTAAGCACTTGCAAGGAAAGAACTGAGCATTACCCTTACGTTCCATTCTACTTCCCCATCTCGGAGCAAGCGGCCTCGAAAGTCTTCCACGAGGTAGTGCATCATAACATCACGGAGAACATAATATCTGCGGAACGTAAGAAAGCCCACAGAATAATGTATAGTTTAGCCTACGAGTTGATCAACGTGTCGCCAATGTCCCGACGATACCTATTGAAGAAGCGAATAAGTGTGAGCCTAGGAGTGGGCAAGAACTCCTACGATCTAAAAGTTTCCAGCTGGTCTAAAATAGGTTACTGTAAGACGCAAGGTCGGAAAGGGGCTGCTCGGACTCACCTTTGGCCCATCCTCCGTTGGGTGGGAAAGCACATTTCCGTCTTAGCACTTGAACGAGCTGACTGTAGACGGCTTTTGCCATTGTTATTTCTTCAGCTTCTTGGCCATCTTGAGATATAGCTCTCCGTTCCTTCTCTTCGTTGTCGTCCTCTGGGAAGTAAAAGTCCGCCGACCAAAGGGCTTCTTGCAAAGTAAACCAAAAGGCCAGCGTCAGCTCGCTTTCTTCTTCATCAACACCGTAGTATCCCGGGATTCCAGTGTAGGAAAGAAATTGTTTCAGAAAGTGCTGTACAAGTACCCCTTTGGTATATGGGGAGGTGGGCACAGCTTGCTGAGCGTGGGTGTTTGGTGGTTGCACTGTTAGCACAGACGCGATGTTGTTCGCAATGTACAAGGAAGAGTGTTCTCCTAATGCAGCCATGAGTTTACATATTGAGTGGGACACAGGGCTGCCGCTGTTGTTCGATGCTATGCTGGCTTCAATTAACCGAGTGCCTGTTGTTTCTAGCCACACGAGGAGAGGTTCTGTGAGTACTTTTGCACCGGACCCATCAGAAAGGTGCGAGTGCTGCATAATTTCTTGGAGAGAATCAGAAGCAGCTACGAAGATTGGGTCGTCTTCATCTGTTGGAGTTAGGTAGGACATGAAGATGGGGAGGAGGTCAATTAAGTTGCTGGACACCTTGTGAGTTACGGTTGGAATTAGAGGCAAAGAGGACAAACTTGGAGGGTATCTGAGTCAACCATGCTTGGAAACAATGAAAGGCAGCCTGGAGTTCAAGCTGGTTGACACGTTCATGTACGGGACGATTAAATGAAAGGTCCAGCGTATGCAGCACTGTTGGAACGCCATCATGTAAAGACGAGTTCATCTGACCTCTAAGGCGTTTTGCTTTAGTCTTCGAGATCTGATGGCGGTACTCACACTCACTTGGATGGGCCAACCAAGTCAGCATGCAACACTTCTTCCGCAGCAATGGTTAAAAAGTTGTGAACGTATTCAAGTGGAACATTTCGACCGCGGAAATAGGTGACGGAAGCAGTAATCCACTCTGGCCACCGATTCTTGCCTGGCACGAGTTTCAGCGCGATGGAAGTTAGCTAAAAGAGACGTCAGCTTGTTCATTTTTCTCATTCCATGAAATATTAAAAACACATACAGCGACAAACAATTTCCGTAGAATGAATTTCCCCATTCCAGAATTTATCCCTATTGTTGTTATTTCGACAAGAAGATCGCGCAAGTGCTCTGCCTGTTCGTCCGGCCACGAGTCCCTTGAATGTTTTAACTTCAGTCTCATATGCAATAGCAAGAGATCAAATTGCAGACATACCAGTCGCGAGCAATCTTGACTTGGGCAGTATGCGCACCGAAGAACTGGATTGTAGGATCTGGAGACTGCAGCAGTGGAAGAATGAGGCCCCAGGCTTCTGGCCGCTTCTGCATCTCAAAGAGGTCGTGCTGCAGGCGCCTGAGGTCATCCGGAGAACTTTCAGGTGTAGGAGGAGCTTGAGCTCGGCGAATCAACTTTGAGAACAAGAGTCGATTCAGAACGCGCTTGATCTTGTTTCGACGAGAACAAAAAGACAGACAGACCTCGGACGCCTGCTCAACTTCTTGAGAGCTCAGGACCGGTAAAATGCTGGAATCCATGACATCGAGCAACAAAAACAGAAGAAACTCAATAAACACTCGTTGTGGTTCAAGCTCAAGGTGTGTTGTCTAATTCGAATCTAATAATAACAACTTCCGTGAGGCTGGCCTTCTCACAGCCGCATCTAATATCTACTTTCAAAATCTCTATAGCTTTTGTTCCGGAGCAGCTTGTAGATCGTCAGTCGTCATAGAATCTGGAGCAGTAGGAACGAGATCGGGAATATTGTCTGGGCCGTTCTTGAGATAGTTTGTTAAGAAGACTCTCCAGTTAGCTTTGCTTGGCACAAAATGACCTATTACAATAGTTTTTAAATACGAGTGAGGACTGCAGGTATATATGGAAAACACTAACCTCCTTCATGGAATTGAACGCGAGGACTGCCGGAGACCTCTACTAACTGCTGGGCACGTTCTTCGGTCACAATAATGTCGTTTTTACCTATGATATGTAAAGTTGGTGTTTGATAAGGTGTTTCCCAGAGAGCATCGAGTCGCTTGTCTCTCGGACGAAAACCAGCGACTGCTACGCAAAATTTACTGTCGAGAACAATCAGTTGCGTTCTGGAAGGAAAAAGAGGATGTCCTACAAGGGAGGGTGCGGGGCTTTTCCTTCAACCATAAAAGGAGGATATATTTCTGGCCTCTCGAGAAGAGCGGACAACAAGGCAGCTAGGCCAGCACCTTGGCTGAAACCAAAAACACCATCAAAAGTCCTCTCTTTGAGAATATCTCTCAGTAGAGCCAAAGTGTTTTCTATGCCTTCCATCTTGGTACGAGTGGGATTGGATTTCCACCAACCTCGCGGTTGTAGGTTTGGGTCGTCAGTCGATGCTTCCGCAGCCCCAAGCGCACTGAGTGTGTTCTGACTCGTTGAATCGGATGACGCTTGTTGAGGCGACGATCCAAAGAGATCATGCGGACTGAGTTGCATTGGTGCATCGACGAATACTATTCCAGGAAATTCTTAGCATTAAGACGCCTGGTGAAGTGAAGGGGAAACGGCGAACCCATTTCGACGGTCTTGCCACACTGTTTGCGTAGTGCTCCAAGCTATAGAAACGGTATTTGGCTACATGTAAGGACGAGAAAAATAAAAGGAAATTACTCGTTTGCTGAAGATGTGGGCATTTTGCGAATACCTGATCTCATGCTGAGAAATCAGTTTCATTTTTCGTCATGGTAAGAACAGACCCATGGAGAACAAGGATAGTTCTTTGACTGGACATTGAGAGCAAGAAAATATAGCAAGCAAGAGAGATGATTCAAGAAATCGGATAAACAAGGATGGTGGTTCAAAACCAAGACAATTCCGGCTCGGCTTTACTTTGGGGGGCTTGTCCCGAAGTAAATTGGGTTTTCATTCACCTCACCAGAGGACAAGCAGTCGAAAGAAGTCATTAAAAACTTGTTATATAGGTTTGTTCTCGAAGCCCACATGAATCAAGACACAAATACTCCTGCATTTGCCTACAACGTCTAATACGCGCGTTTGTCACCACCATACATTGCAGGACTTCCTCCATAGGCGCCACCCCCACCAGAGTATCCTCCAAAACCTGGACCACCACCAAACCCGCCCATCCCGTTTGCTCCACTGTTGAACCGTTGCATTGCTGGACCACCAAAGTTACCAGCTCCAGCATAAGCTTCTCTTGATTTGTACACTTGCCAACCGTAGTAGACAGCCCCACCAATAGCACCAATAACGAGGAGCTTGACGAAGAACGACAAAAAGCCTCCGCCTTGACCTGTACCTGTGCCCATGAAACTTTTCATGGAATCACGTTGTGAATCTTCTTTGGAGAGAATGGCAGAGTGTGTGGACACAGAGATAATACTATGAATACGTTAAATCACTCTAGAGGAATAGGAAAACGGGAAGAGGCTTACTCGTGGGCATCAGAAACATCACCTGTGGCTGCTGTGAATCCAACGAATGGCGAGGCTGGTAACTTCAGCTTAGGGATATTGAAGCATTTCGTCCATTCATCCCAGGCCTTGTGCTGGATTTGGACATCCATGAATTTGTCTTTGACGTAGACAATCTTGAGTTTGGTATGCACGTTGGTTTGGCGGAAGTTTGCACTGCATGCACCAAGGGATTGTGAATCACCGTCCGTCCCAACGTCGTATGCAGTTGTCCCATCACCTTTGACGGCCATGATTCGAGGGAATGCATAGGAATGACGAGTATTGGCATAACTGGAGATAGGTCAGTCAGGTCATAAGAGGGGCGGGCGTGGGTTTGGCGCACGTATCGAGGAAGATGCCAACTCCTTCAAAGGGGTCTAGAGGATAATCATTAGGTTCAGAAGGCACCTATGCGTATAATAGGAGAGCGAATACTTTGGTTGCCAAATGCGGGGCCCATTTGGGCACGGTCTTTTGTGAACCAGATAGCCAGACCATCACCATAGAGGTGGCTGCTATCTCCAGAAACCTAAAAGAATGTCAACCCGGATTTAAGGGTGTCTGAAATGCGGGTCGCACCTTGAATTCGATTTCCATAACCCAGTTAGAGGATGACAGCGGTAAACGCGACCACAGGTAGCCCTGAAGGAGTTGAAGGGTTAGACGGCACAATCATTAATAAGGATGAGCGCATACAGTCTGAGACTTCCAGTTCTGTGTCAAGCGGACGTGTTTGTTCGTGTTCTATAAGACGGTTTTGGTACTCAGATGCGTGGGCCAAGGTAAGGTAAATACCACGTATGCATCTCCTCCAAAATCCCACCACCTGCAGAGAGATTAATACAAATTCTAAGCCTTATACGAGTTGGAAATTACCTGTTTTGTAAGTCCTGGTCAATGTATGGGGCAAAAAGGGAGTGCGTTCGCAGCTGGACGGTCTGCAAATCAAGCGAGTTTAACACGAGCTGGTTTCAGAGGCTGGGCGGAGAAGACACACTCTTTCAATAGTTGTGTTGCCAAGCTTGATTTTTGTTTCATCCGCAGCGTAAACTGAGGTGAAGAGCAAGCAAAGCAGAAGCTGCCAGCAGTGTCGTAGAATCATCGTGGTGGCCGTTGGTACAGAGCCTGAACTTTGCCTTCAGCTCCCACTACCATTAACCCCATGCTGTCTTTCACCTCCTCGCCAGCATTAACCAGTAAACCTTTTATCTCATTTACTCAACGATTGCCTTGAGATTCTCCGATATTTTGGTTCAGCGATATTTCGCTACGTTCTGTGCATCTGTTCAATTTTTTCGAGCCTCACTTTTTTTTACTCCGGTTGCCATACGTTTTGCATGCATCTCTGTAAGTTCTTCCATCGATTTTTTGCGAGATGAAAATATTACAGACCTGTACTGAGTTCGCTCTGAGGATACTGTATATTGCCTTTTTTTCTGATTATTCCTCCCCAGTTTCATTTCGTATTAGCTTGCTCATGCTTCCTTTCCAGGACCAGATCTAAGCGTTTTATGACTTAGCTATGATGCAACTCCCTTTCTGACTCATGGAATGATTTCTGCGTGTTTGACGACTACTGCGAGGGTTCAACGACCAGAACAATCGAGGAACCTTTGAAACGTAAGTTCTCCTTTTGTTCTTGATATGATGATACCTTCAGACCTGTACCGAGCTTCGCCTTGAGGTCAACAACTATTGCCTTTTTTTACGCTGATCTCCTTTCTCTTACTAACACTCGAAAACAACCTGCTAAAATTTTTCTACGCAGTTTCCTTTTTTTCCCATCTACACTCGGTCTAGTCTGGACGTTGTTCAAAGCTCGGCGAGCTCAAAATCTTCTAAAGGTCTCGTTTACTGTGCCAATCTTAATTTGTCTGACACGAACGTTGTTCCTGTAGGAACCGTCTCGATGCATTGTATTGGCACGACTCACGAGTGGAAGGTATCTCAGATTTATACTTCGAGTTATCTTTCAGTCTTCCAAACGCAGATTCAAGATCCGAGCGGCAAATATTCCTTACATTTGCAGGGCACGCTGTTCTTTCTGTTAGCTGTGATCAGTCTCATCGGGATGCTAAATCTCTTAAGCTTAGTTTATCTCTGACATGATGCTCTCATTTCTTTCTCTCTCTCACGCTGAGGACAACATAAAGATTTCAAGACAAAACAGGACGAAAGGCGAGACCTTTTGCTAAACGTCCTTTACTCCGACGAAATTGTTCTTGGGTCCGAGCTTCAACGTTGGGCGGCCTCGTAAGACAGCCACTGTTAAGATGAATACCGCCTTGACGCGTTTGCAAACCTTACATCCCTGTCCCGCCGCACAGCCTTTGCAATATAGTGGCAATAGCAACTGTGGGCGACCCAGTGAATTGGCACTCTGCAGCATATCCTTCCTTCATTCTAGCCTCGCAAATAATCTATTATACCTTGCCAAATAATTTTATATCAGTAGTAGGGTGATCTAGACGCATTTCTTGGCATTTTCTGAATTAGTTATATATGTTCTGGCAAATCCTTCCCATGGTGAAGTCTGCCGAGTGATTGAACCGGCCAGTCATTGATTTAAATCAACGAGGTTGAACCCCCGAATCTGGATTCAGCCTTCATCCCTACCACGATGGCGAGCTCGTGGACCCCTCAACCCAGCGGACTGCAAGAGATTTTGCAGACCATCCACCAGTCTACTGACCTCTCACACAATGTCCAGCGTCAAATTACTCAGGTTGGTAGCCGCAAAAGTGGCGAATTAATAGCCGCTTTTAATCACAAAGAAGCTGACCATGCTCTCCCACACAGAAACTAAACGAGTTCACGCGTGCTCCAGACTATATTGGCTATCTTGCGTACATCCTAGCCATGTCTGCTGAAGAGGAGCGCATCAAGACCATAGCTGGGTATCTGCTCAAGAACAACGCTCGCCTGATCCTCCACACCAGCCCGGATGTAGCCGGCTTCGTGAAACAAGCCATTCTTCAGGCATACGCCAATGCAGACGGTGTTTTATTGAGGAACAACACTGGGCAAGTTGTCGTTGCCTACCTCGGCGTGCTCGAACCCCGCAGTTGGCCCGATGTCCTCCAGCTTCTTGTGAATCGTCTCGACGACCCGGAGCTCGAGAAACAAGAGGTAACATATCCAAAGAAATAAAATTTCTACTTGGTTAATAAGTCGTTTAGTCCGCGTTTAACGTGTTGGAGAAGGCGTGCGAAGACTACCCACGGAAAATGGACATTGAAATCAATGGTACCCGTCCCCTTGATTTCCTCATTCCCAAATTTCTTCAGCTCTCGGAGCACGATAACTCCAAGATGCGCTCGCATGCAATTGCTTGCCTGTCCTACTTCATCCCAATCAACTGTCAGTCACTCTTCGCCCACATCGACGCGTTTATCGCCTGCCTGTTCAAACGCGCATCCGACGACGATCCTGGTGTCAGGCGGCACGTCTGCCAGTCTCTCGTTCTCCTTTTGGCAGCTCGATCGGACAAGCTGATGCCAGAGATGAACAATGTCGCAGAGTACATGCTTTACTCTACCAAAGACAAGGATGAAACTGTAGCCCTCGAAGCCTGTGAGTTCTGGCTCACTTTCGCCGAAGATGCCGAACTTGCCCCCTACCTTCATCCCCTTCTTGGCAAGGTTGCTCCGGTCCTCTTGGACTGTATGGTATATGGAGAGGACGATCTCTTGTTCCTCGAAGGTGACGCAGAGGAGAACAACGATAACTCTGCGGTTCCAGACAAAGATACTGACATCAAACCTCGATTTTACGGAGGCAAGGCTCACGGGTACGAGCACGACAACACTGATCCCAGCGCCCCACCCAAGCAGAAGATTGGCGCCTACGGGGAAGAAACAGCTGAGCTCGACGAAGATGATGATCTTTACGACGATGACGATTTTCTCGATGAAATGTCTACTGACTGGAACTTGCGCAAATGCGCTGCAGCTGCACTCGATGTGCTTGCCGTCCGCTTTTCTGGAGATCTTCTTAATGTTCTTCTTGCACCCCTCAAGGAAAAACTTTGGAGTAGCGACTGGTTGCAGAGAGAAAGTGGCATTCTTGCACTCGGTGCTATGGCTGAAGGCTGCATCGAAGCGATCGAACCTCATCTCAATACTCTCGTTCCGTACCTCATTAACATGTTAAACGACACGCGCCCACTCGTCCGGTCGATTACGTGCTGGACTCTCGGCCGCTACGCCAGCTGGACCACCCAGCCCATCTCCGAAGAGCATAAACAGCAATTCTTCATCCCAACCATGGAAGGTGTAAGTGCCTTTGATATTCAACAAAGACAGCCTCTAACTTAGCTTCTCGTTAGCTCCTTCGCATGGTTCTTGACAACAACAAGCGTGTTCAAGAAGCGGGATGTAGCGCTTTTGCCACTCTTGAAGAGGATGCTGGTCCTGAACTCATTCCCTACCTTGAACCAATCCTGCGCAATCTCGTCCTGGCTTTCGAGAAATACCAGCGTAAAAATATGCTGATTTTGTACGATGCGGTTGGCACTCTTGCTGATGCAGTTGGGCGTGCTCTTCAGAATCCGACTTATGTTGAGATTCTGATGCCTCCCCTCACGGCTCGATGGAGCAAGCTCAAGGATGATGACGAGAACCTTATCCCCCTCCTCGAGGTCTGTCTTTTTCATGTGCATCTAGAACCAGTTTTCTCACTTATCCCAGTGCTTGGCCAGCGTCACCATTGCGATGGGAACTGCCTTCCATCCTTATGCAGATGTTGTCTTCGATCGCTGCAACACCCTTGTTCATAGCTCTCTTCTAGCGTATCAGGCGTACCAGCAGAATCCCCAGCTCGAGGAACCAGATCGTTCGTTCCTTGTCGTTTCCCTGGACTTGCTTTCAGGTTTGACACAGGGGATGGGGATGACTCTCGAATCCAGCATCGCCAAGTCGCAACCCAGTCTTCTCAGCCTCATTACTGTCTGTCTTAAGCACCCTCATGCTCCCGTCCGCCAGAGCGCATACGCACTGGTTGGAGACTTGGCCATGGGTTGTTTCCCTCTCCTTCGCCCTGCAATGCCTGGTATTATGAATGAGCTCATCCTTCAACTCGATCCAGAGCCGAAGATCGAATTTGTCAGTGCGAGCAACAATGCAGCATGGAGTGTTGGAGAAGTTGCTCTTCGTTTTGGCCGGGATGAGCCAGAGTTCCGACCTTACGTGGAACCCTTGATTTCGCGATTGATTCCCATCCTGTTGCATCCCAAGGCTCCTCGCAGCCTCCATGAGAATGCGGCCGTGAGCATTGGCCGCATTGGGTTGATGCACCCAAGTCTCGTCGCGCCTCACTTGAATGATTTCGCTCAGGCATGGTGTCAAGCCCTCTACGAGATCAGAGACAACGAAGAGAAGGATTCTGCCTTTCGAGGTCTGTGCACCCTTGTCCAAGCCAACCCTGCTGGTATTGCTAACGTAAGATCTTACGGTTTCGTCCTGTATATTGTTTCTGACCCTCAATCTCCAGAGCCTTCTCTGGTTCTGCAATGCCATTATTCGCTGGAACCAGCCCTCACCAGAGCTCAACCAGATGTTCCAAACTTTGCTGTCTGGATTCAAGGCTCACGATGAAGCCGGATGGGCTGCGCAAATTGGTACCTTCCCTCCCATGATCCAGGAACGTCTTCGCGAACGATACAACGTCTAATGCGACCTGTCCATCGAATCTGCTTCATGCTTTCAACACTTAGCTTGTCAAGGCCCTTTTTTGTATACGTTTCCCTTATGTCTTTTTCACTTCCCGCTGTCCACCCAATACATCTCTAACACTTGCATTCTGGATCTTACTGTAGTGTAGCTCCCATCCATGCCGTCGTCATCCGCATCTTTTTAGTAGGTAGTCTTTCTGTAGATACATTTTTTTTCGTACGTACATCATTCCAATCGTAGGTAGAACATCTCTCACACGGCATACATCTCTCGCATCGCATTCACAACCCATACGTACACACATTTCTCGCAATGCTCTCGCACACCTTTTCACTTGTAGGTACAATCATCTCCTGTCTCATGTTTCAGTAGGTACATAACTTCAGTAGGATAGTCAACTTTTGTAGCGTAGTTTTTCATTCTTACCCCATCCGGCATGCAAGCTGTATAAAATCAAATTATGTTTTCATGATTCACTAGTTGAAGTGTTCGAACAAAATTGAAAACGCGCAACTTCAACCGCCCCAGGACAGTTCATTTTAGTAAATTGTTCGAACAAGAGGCTAGTTTGTAATCTTTTCTCGAGGCCGATCTACACACTGGCAACCATGGCAGGCAAAGGTCGAAGCAGGCTCAAGTATGCAAATGGAGGCTCAAAAGAGAATTTTCGTCTCATCTGGTCTTTGAATTGCTGAGATATTGAGATGCTTCAGGATGGCATGGTTCATATGCAGTACATAAGAGAAAGGATGGATGTAATAAAAGCGCGCAACTAGACATATATTTTGATTAGTCAATATTCTTGAGAGATGATAACAGCATACCTGAGAGAACAACCAAGCGTTTTAGATATTGAGCTTAGTCCTCCTCCAATGCCGCCTCTTGGCATTGTATTGGATCTTAGTGTCAGTTTTGAGACGGAACCATTGAGGGATGGGCCTTCATTCAAATTTAATCATCAGCTACATGGCTTTATGCTGAGAGCGGTGAACGTACCTGTTCTGGCGGCTAGCCTTGGCGAGGATTCTCTTCGTGCGGAAAGTCTTTTGAGAGGGCTGTGCGCAATCGATAAGCCATCTCCAGCAGGAGCCAAAGCTACAAGGACCATACCATCGTGAAGCCTGTGGAAGTTGGGAAGCAAACCCGTTCGTCACATGCCATCACATACTTTACAGTTCCGTGACATTTTGTCACACAGCATTTGGATGTGCATTTGATGTTACAATTGCAAGTGGGTATCTACGAGTGTCATATGTCTGCATGTCTAAGAGGAAGGGGATGTGTATGGATACATTGCGATGAACTAAATGCAACGAGAACACAAGAACAGCATAAAGACGCGACCAGAAAGGGGGAGAAAAATGAGTGGAAGTAGTTGACCAGATTCAAAAGGGCGGAAGCACAAAGCTAATAATACAAAAGAAAACACGTGGTCAAACAGAGAAGTAGAATGAGTGGATATCTCCCAGAGGCTGGTGATCTTCGACGTCCATGGTTCACTGCAGTTTGACAGCGATTCGGCTTTTCCAACGGAGCAGTTGAATGAATGGGGCACAACATTTACATTGGCCCTCTTGCACGCTGCGATTTGGTAAGCATCTTGAGAGAATCCAAAGAAAACCTGTTTGGAGAATTGTTTCTGGCACCTTCCCAGAGGTTGGCGAGGAATCCATGGGTCAGAGGACGCGGAGCAGGCTCCTTTTCGTCTGGATAGTTGATTTGGAGTTCCGAGTCATCAACTTCCGGGGTACGGTCGAAGGGCTGCTTGAATATTTTGTGTTGAGCAAAGGCCAAAGCGGGTCTATCGACAGGTTGTTCAACACAACATTACTCAGGCACTGGGGAGTGCACTTACATAAGACCAAGCGATGCCCAGATAATAATTCGCGTTGTCAGGGTAGGATGGTATCCATTCTTGAAAATATCAACAAAATGGCTTGGGTTTCGGTCGATAAGAAACCGGAGGCCACGACTGACACCCTCCTGTTTGCTAATCACCAAGTCAAGAGCTATGGCAAGGAGGAAGGTGCCACAAGATGTGCAGCCGATGAGCTAGGGACAAAATATAAGCAAGGGCAACGCAGAGAAAGTCCTTGGCTTACAATGCCAAGCCTTTGCTTCCACAAGATGAGAATCCCTCCGATGAGGCCAAGAACAGCGACGACTGCCCAGTTGACGACATAGAGATCGTCAGATGAGAACATCAGACCCTCTAAAGAGAGTACAGCCCTCATTCCAATTGCGAGTCCACCAGTAATGCCAAGCAAAGCCTATGCATGCGTTAGTTCAGTTCGAATATTTGGAAAGCAATGTCTTACAATTCCTCCGAACTTAGCAAACTTGAAAAGCCCCAAGATAAATCCGATAGTGAAGAAAGCCAAAACGATAATCGTCAAAAGAATATCAGAAATGCCGACTTCATCGACGGTATTCACGATAGCTGCGTAGGAGCAGACGGCAAGAGCCAAACCCACTCCGGAACCTGTGGTGAAGCGCCAGCCCCGTATTCCTGCGAGGGAGAGGCCAAGACCGATAACACCAGTGAATATCTGTGCAAAGATGAGGACCCGGGATTGTTAGATGCAATACACGCACAAGCCAAATTACAGCGGGTGCATCAAACCCGAAACCAGCACCGTCACTAGCCGGTCCTTGAAGAACAAGGTCGCCAGTGTCAGGCTTGAAAACCCTGGGGTCACCTAGGCACAACTTCGCATCAGTTACGACAATGCGATCCTCCGCGCGACAACGCACCAGTCTCGTTGCGAAGGATGGCCCGTTCACGGGTTACAAGCTCCCTGGAAAGAAGGACATCCACAGGGAGAGCCTGAGCAAAAGCCAGAAAAAAGGAGAAGAGGATTAATATCCGGGTTGAGATTTGTGTCGAGATGGAGGTCGTGCCCATTGCATTGAAGGAATGGGAGAGATGGAAGCAAGAGGAAATGAGGAATGGGTGGTTCAAGAACAAGGGTCTGGAAACGGAGAGAGTCCGAAGGCCGGTTGTTGGAGAATACCAGCTGCAGAAGTGACAGAGTCAAGTTCTGAGAATCGACCAAGGCCGGCTTTGTCGATATACAACGGGTGGAGTTGTAGAAAAGAGTGGACGGCACAAAGCCAAGAGAGTAAGAGAAAAAAACGAAGAAAGTGGAGGAACCACTAGAAAGCGACAGCCTGCTGCATGACAACACGGAAACAAGGGGCGTCGCCGGCGTCTTTTCTTGGTCGCTTGGAGCCACAAAATAGTATCCAGAGTATTAATTTTTGCTACTTTAGACCATCAATCGCACATTCTCTGCTAAAAATGCACAACTCTACCCAATGTAGTATCAAGCTTGGGGATGCTCGAGGTAGGATGATCAACAAGCGTTGTGATGGGCAACGATGTAAGCCTGTTAAATTGACCAGCACCTATCTACTTACAGCCTCAGGGGCTCAAGACACATTACATATGCATCAAAATGAACAGATTCTGAGGAAGACAAAAAAGTTGGTCAATTCAGACTTCGACCTGACGTTTTTAGATTCGCAGCTAAACATTATATTGTCTGAACTTGAGTAAATAAATCCTATTGGAGAGATTATAATAAGGTGAATAATTGAGGGAAGATGGAGCTGCCGTAAAAAGGCGAGGAGAAGCTGCAAAATTTGCGTCAGAATGAGATATGAAAAACAGAAACAAGGAAAAAAGAGCTCAGCGCTGCAAAAGTACAGACTGAAAGTGAATCTCATTCAATGCATCTAGTGCCGCGCAAACCAAGCAACACGCCTACCAGCAAACCGGCCTGTATCCCCACGTAACCACACGCGCAAAGCAATGAACTCGACTTGCACGCTTAAGAACGCGGGCTGGTAGAATATATATATCGCCGAGGAAATAGAAGTAAACCACATCTAGGGACCACCCGACAAGAGTTGAGCTTGCTCTGTGACGAGCTTGGCCAGGCGACGATCATTGGGGAATTTCCTCCGAAAGGAGGCTACCACGTCTCAGACTCTGCCTTTGCTGCTGGACCCTGGGTCTCGAGATCAAAGCAGCCATAATAAAATAAGAGTCTCTAAAAACACTGAAATGTTTTTATAAGAATGTATGTCTAGCCTTACGGTGCGCTCGCAGGTAAACTTGAAGCGAGCCACCGGGAAATAGACAAGGCGGTTTGCAGGCAGGCTCAGCGTTGCGGAAGCAAGCAGCACTCAGAAAGACGCGAAAATCGACCCTTTTACTAAAACATCGTTGCAAAATAAGAACGTGAACAGAAAAAGACTTGCCTCCGGAACTTGGTAGCAGTCAGAAAACTCCGTTGCAGGTGTTGGCGTGGCAGTTGGAACAGCACCCTCAGCGGCTGTTTTCAGATCCTTCTCAGACGTTCACCATGAATTTGTTTAGGTTAATTGGTGCGTTGTTGGTGCTTATAATGCTGCATTTTTTTATTCACTTAACCCGTATTTCGCGTAGCCGACCTGTCGCATTTGGCGTCCATATTCATTTTGCTCCATAAAATTCAAACATCCCGTTCTTGTCGAGGTTCGTGTCACCGACAGCGCATTCGAGTTCTCGCCATTGAACAGCCCATGATTTAGGCATTTCGTTCAAAACTCAAGCTCTCTATGTCGGCGTATTTGTCTCAAGATACCTCGACCTTTTCTTCCGCTGGGTGTCCCTGTACAACTTCTTGATGAAAATCTTCTTCATTGCAAGCTCGTCATACATCCTTTACCTCATGAAATACCGCTACCGGTATGTGTTCTATCTTTTTGTTTCTAAACTAAGTCCACTAACTTTCCACTCCTTCGTAGGCCCACGCATGACCCATCCATTGACACGTTCAAAGTCGAATACATTGCAGTTCCAGCTTTCATATGCGGGTGCATATTCAATTACCACTTCACGCCCACTGAGATTCTGTGGTCATTTTCCCTCTTCATGGAATCAGTCGCCATTCTCCCGCAGCTATTTATGCTACAACGAACAGGCGAGGCTGAGACTATTACCACACATTACCTCGCTGCACTAGGGGCATACCGGGCATTATACATTCCAAATTGGATTTACAGGCAGGTTTATTCTTTTTGTTGCTTCCAATACTTAGCTAACTCTACATTTAACAGGTATTTCACAGAAGGTTTGGTAGATCCCATCGCGGTCGTGACTGGTGTGGTACAGACAGGTCTGTACGTAGACTTCTTTTATGTTTATTTTACGAAGTACGCGTCTCCCTTCCTTCCTTTCTATTGTCTCGTTTAACAGACCTGCACAGGGTTATGCATGGCGAGAAGTTTGAACTTCCTGCGTGAAGGAATCGGACGAACTGTATTCAAAGCTTTTCCATTTCAAGTCGACTATTCGCATTGTAGACCCGCTTGCAAATATACAGGAGAGCATAATCAAACCAAAACCTACGTCACAATACTCGCCATCCAATGAATGGCGGTAAGTTCGGCAGGGCACCGATTTTGCTAGCTGCCCAACCTCCCAGAAAAGGAGAAGGTAAGGTTGTATGTTTGCCTACCAAGATTTCAGGCTCTGCTGTGGGTTCGTCATAGTCTGTCACGACGACTGGAGGGAGATCGCAAGTGTCTGATGCTGCGTCCAATCCTTGGTCGTCTGTTTGAGGATACTCTCTCAGAGACATGTCGAAAAACCGGTAGACCCCCTCCAGGGACAGTCCAACGACACTTCGTGCTCGTAAAATGCATAGACGACGGTCTGCGAACGTATTCCTCATGTCGCATCGTGTACTTGAGTCGGCTAGGTTGCGAACAGCATACGTTGCGACACCAAGCGAATTCAGCTTCGAAAAAGCTGGCCGCCATGTCAAGCACGGTCTCGAAGACGATCTAAGCACAACATTGGCGTAGTTCTGGATTTGCGAGTACAGCAAATAAAGTGCTCTGAAGAACCTCTCTTGTGCTTGCTTTCCCGAAACCCACACGTGGATAATTGCGTCATTCTCAGTGATTTCAGG
Organism: Flagelloscypha sp. PMI_526; assembly: GCA_021399455.1. Classification (NCBI taxonomy): domain Eukaryota; kingdom Fungi; phylum Basidiomycota; class Agaricomycetes; order Agaricales; family Niaceae; genus Flagelloscypha; species Flagelloscypha sp. PMI_526. The sequence continues at coordinate 72,792 of JAJTUO010000128.1, forward strand.
CAGATTTGGTCTAGGCAGGATTGTCGACAGGTCGAGAGATCGACTAGGTTGGTGTGTCATGCGTCTAGGTTTGGGTATGTCGTCCATGGACGAGCGACTTGAGATATCAGGGGCAGAAATTGCTGCAAAATGGCAATGGGAAAATTCAATGTCAAAGAAAACTTGATCATCTAGGTGACAAGAAATGTCAGCCCCCTAGAACAAAATGACGCCTCACAAACTTACCATGAGATGGCAACCACTTTTCGCTGGTAAGCATTTCTACAACACTTGCAACTCGAGCGGCCATCATTGGCTGGCTAAGATTCCCAGCTAACGTGAATCGAGCCGGTATTGTCGCCTTACTTGGTGTCAGTCGCTCGTTTCGTGCGAGACCACCGTAAATCTGATTTCCTCATTAAGCTCAGCTGTGGGCCGGTGAATTAAAAGCACACCTCAACAATTCTTCCAAAGGTCGTTGCATATATAGGATTCGTCCGGAGTTGAAGATACACCATCCGCGCCGATCTTCGAGTCACACCCAAAATGGCTGGAAAGCCAATGGAGGAAGTGAAATCGAGTCTTGACGGATCGTGCTCCTCGTCTGGGACATCGGTGTCAGCTAATAATTTACGTGGCTTGAAACGGATCGTTTCCAAGAGCCTACGAGTTGTCATCTTTGACCAAATCTCTCGCAGTTGGATATTAAGGCACATGCCGGTGTGCTTGGGGTTTGAAGGAGATTCTAACGGAATCTTGATTTCTAAAAGAGGGCGCCTGCTGAGAATGGACACTAATGAAAATTATTTTTTCAAACCATTTGCAGAGGAGGCAGACTTCTTGAGATTCTTCACGGTATGAGGCTGAGAGGACCAAAGCAGCTTCGGAGAGGTGAATCTTTGCCACCCTGAGAATAGCCCTGTTGCTTGACCAACAACTTGAAAGCTGAGTCTCGCATCCGGCGGCAATGTCATACTAAACCAGGTTGGCTGCTTCTGCTTTATTGTGACAAATTTGGCTGGTAGTACTCACGCAGCAAGATTCTCTGAGAACACGACGCGTTGGCTCGCTCTGCTGAGTTTCATAGAGCTGGTCTTCAAATCATGCAGGTGCAAAGGGGAGTGTTTGTTCTCAATGCGGACTGATACAGCAATGGAGAATGTGCTCTTTCTTTCAGGGAGACCAGAAATGTCGGCGACATGGACCTGAAATCTCTCTGACTCTGCAATTACCCTGAGACCAGTCAGGTGAATGAAATAGCCATCAATTGTAGAAATGCTTACGAAGATGGAAAGGTAATCATTACGCAGGTGTAGAAGGTTCATTCACGAGGACTAAGGTGTTGCAAGAATATATGCGCGTTGAAAGGAGTCAGTCACCTTCATGATGCCTGTTCTCATCCTTGCAGGGCTCTTAACCATCATGTAATTCCCACGCACAGACCATGGTGTACATGTAATTCAGCACGCAACAATGCGTTCCACTTATTGCAGCGGTCATGCCGCGCCCAGTGGGAGCCTTGAAAGCTGTAGTCAAGCAGTGCAAGCCATACTACTTGCTGCATTTGACAGTGTGAAACGAGGGTCATCCCCCCCTGGATCTGCTAATTTATGATAGCACCAACGTGCCATAAGCGTGTGGATCCAGAAAGCTCAAGGAAGGTTCGGAAAAGAGGAGCGGGTCTTAAGTGCCACACCCCATGGCGAACATGTTCAAAGGTTGACCAATAGCCGCATTCCAGCTATCGCGATCACATCTAATAAGTAGCTTATTAGATAACTTAAGCTGTAGTTTAGATATGTGTTACCGCGTGGTAGTGAAAACATCCAGCGTAGCTGTATGCGCTATCAAGATGAGCACCAAGTTCTAACGAGCAACAAACGCTAGTCCAGTGGAGGGTACCAACTCACCCGTTGATTCAAATGTTTGAGGAGTCACTAGTAGAATGTGGATAACTCTTGTTCCGCCCTATGATATCCTTATTACTGAAAACCAACGAGAAGTAAATCCTCCTTGAGAGAACCGGTCTACAACAGTCGAACAACATCACTCTCCATTGAAGCGCCACGCAGGGTACATTGTTAGCACAACTACTCTAAAACTGGTCGAAAAGGCTGAAAGCTGTAGAGTGTTTATCTCTTCTCTCTCAGGGCAAACCTGAGTGCTTCTCGATCCAATGGAATCTTAAAAACTACAACTCAGAAAATACGGTCCAGCTTCTCATCGTGCAGGTTTCACTTTGGCCATGGCGGTAAAGGGTATCTATAAACTGGACGGCAAATTTTTGACTTGATGCTAGCCATTGTGTATTTACCAGTATTATGAGCTGTGATTCATTCAGCATAGTTAGATTAATCAGGGGAACTTCAAGCCGTTCGCTCTTGTCAATTAAAGATACGAGAGGAAGATTGAAGGACAGGTAGATTGGAGGAGCTTTGTGGATGGATCTGTTCAGAGTATAATACTTTTGATTCTGCTCCGTCGGAGCAGGTAAATCGAGCGCGAAAAAAAGATGCGACGATCTTAAAGGAGACTGTGAGGCTCCCACAGTTCGTCTGAGCCTGGACCTGAGCGAGAGGCTCCGGAACCAAACCTCCGGACGATTCTCCCCTGGAGTCGGGGTAGCCCATTCTAGGAAGAGTGCTGTCGTAACAGCGGTGTTGTCGGTTCGGACACCAAGGTTCAAACGTTCCCCCTCTTTCAGGCATATGGTCGCGTTTACACAGAAAGGAGTAAGTGAAGCTGTGACATCAGTCACAGTCCTTGCTCTCAAGTCACTTTCATGTCGTCCCCGTCAAAGTGCCCCAGATGACTGCAATCCTTGACCCATTCATCCTCTTCTCTCTGTGTGCCTTTCTTTTACGAGGTCTTGTTCTTGTAGCCTCTCGTAATCCGATGAAGGTACCTAGCCATCGACATGACCGACCTAGCCCGCTGTCTCGCTTCGTTCCTCGCCTAAATTCGCGTCCAGCTTACAATCCACTCACGTAACCCCCCGCAGGACAACGGTTTTGCCATTCCTAAATCAACACAATCTCATTGGGTCTCGGTCCGTCTGTACCCGACTGACGCTCATATCCCTTCCCTCGTCTCGTTGTATTTTTGCAGTCTTGGCAACCCTGACGTCCTGACGTGTCCCTTAACCTGCTCGGAGATAATCCTGTTTCGCGCGTGCTGAACAAAAAAAGAGACATCTTTGATTCCTCTTGGTTGTGCACTTCTCAACGCCTAAGGATTCCTTTGTCATGATGCTTCATAGTGTGTTTCTTGGTTCTTCTGTTACCTTGTATCGTCTCTTCTCTACATCTTTTCGAGCCATTCTCACTAGTCTTGCGGTCTCTTCTAGCCTTTCTGAGCCCAATCACCGCAAATGATGCTGCTTGCCAGTCGCAGACATAAAAGCCTCAAATCCTGCGCGCTGGGTCTAGCTCCATTTGTTTCCATAATTGAACCTTGTGTTGGTGATGTTTCCTTTCTGCACGTAGGTCTTCAGGGCGACCCTCTGTCTTGGGCCTAGGTATGTCAATATATTTTCGGTCCGGGCATTGCAAGACCGTTTGTCTGTTCCTCACTTTTTAAAGCCCAAACCTTTGGGTATAAAACATATTCTATGGGTCTGGGGCAGTCCAAAGAAACACCATCTTGGCGTTCTTTGTCCACCCAGTCTTACTTTCGCGATGAAGGTGCTTCAAAGCCTCGTTCTCGCCGCTCTCGTATCTTTGTCATATGCCGCTATCCCGGCTCACAACACTGCTCGAGACAAGGACGACGACAATCCCATCCCTTTGAAAGCCAATGCTAAGAACCAGGCTTGTGTTACTTGGTACGACATTCGTGATGAAATAATGGGCACCCTCTTCCATGGTTCGTATTGCATTCTCTTTGACGTGCGTTATTCACTCGTTTTTTCAAGGTCGCTGTAATGATCTTGCTCGTGCCTCCGTCCGTCTGGCTTTTCATGACGCCGGTACCTTCTCTTTGGCTCGGAAAGCAGCTGGCCAAGTGAATGGTGGCCCTGATGGTTCCC